>PVIR01009231.1:0-53956 GCA_004026965.1 Petromus typicus | reverse complement strand
GTGGAGACCCACGCCCAGCAGCAACCAGTACCACATACCACAGTGCCGGGCGTGGTGGCTCACGCCTGTAATCCCAGCACTCGGGAGGCAGAGGCAGGAGGATTGTGATGTGAGTTTGAGGCTGAGCTCAGGGCCAGCCTGAACCACAAAGCGAGACCCTGTCTCCAAAAACCTAAAAAAAAAAAAAAAAAAAAAAAAAGCTTCTCACTTTAGTTTAGAGGCATAATATAGAGCAGTCAGAACATATTGAGTTTATATTATGAGTTGGCATTATTCTAACAGGTCACTGAAATTTATACAGTGCTCACAACTATTAAGGTAGCTTAAATTTTCTACCCTCATTTTATCAAAGAGAATCTTGAAGGATTCAAAACTTAAAATTTTTATCTCATATCTCAGAGCCAGTAAATAAAGCAATTCAAAAAACTTTTAATACAGCTCAAAAATGTATTAGTACCCATGTATTTATTTCTGTATAATATTAGTTAACACTGAACCTTAAAATCTATATAGTCATGATCAAATATATCTCTCTGATACAGATGTTATAAAGATTAATTAAAACTGTGTCTATAAAGTTCATGAAACAATATCTGGTAAATAAGGTGGGTAAGAAAAGTACTAATTATGAGCAGTAGATGACTGCTGAAGATGTAGTTGTCTTGAGAAATCTTCTAAAAAATTATTATTCTTCAAGATTCTTTGTCCAAAAAGCTCAAGAATATACGCATGTAAGATTCCATCTATCTTAAAGAAGTTTGCTGATTTGAAGGAGTTTTAGGAAGGGTCGTACAATAACCCAGGCCTAAGCATTCCATATGAATGCCTCTGGGTTTTATCCTGTGCATATTAAATCAAGATTAAGTGTCATGTTTCTGCCTTTAGAAAAGATTATAGGTGCCCTACACATTATTTATAGCTTCAGAAAGTTGCAATGTGATTGTCTATGACAAATATGTCAATTCCAATGCAATGATTATGCAGTCACCTAGCAAAGAGGGTTTTGCAGTGTGTAATATTAGTGCCTATAAGCGCCCTTGGAGACACATTTAGCATAGTGAATTTTGTCACCTTGAAATACTTTTTTTCCACTCATCTCTATGCCCTTAGTGCGAATTTCAGGTCAATAACATCTTATTCATAACAAGAGCATATGGACAATAATTCTATTAGTCTTCAATATGAAGACTGAAACCAGGAAAAAATTAAGTCAAAAATGTATCTTTTTAACAGTTAAAGGGCTCACTACAATTTAAAATAATTTATGTAACCTTAGAAAGATGGATTACCATGTTCAGATTACCTGCTTCTGAAAAAAAAGGAAAGGCTCTACCTTTTCCCTAACTTGTACTGTGATTTGATTTTTTTTTTTTTTGTCTCCTATCACCTTTTCTCCATGGATATGTTCAACTTGTCAGAGATAAAACAGAAGGAACATTTCCTACAAATGGAACCAACATTAGCATTGGAAATAACTACAAGAGCCGCAGAAAGAGATTGATAGCCCAGGAACTCCTATCTGGATGTCAAGATTAGGCAGTGAAATGAAAGTTCTCATATAAACATTTGTTATCAGTAACACTTCACATGATCTTTGCTAAAATCAAGCATGTCGTCGTAGTTAGTATGTTTCAACATTCAATTTAAAATAATCTTTACTACCAGTCTCAATTTGGAATATATTTATTTGATATCTGTAGCAAAAATTGTTTTCTGGAAAATTAAATTCACCTGAAACAGCTCTGCTAAATTTCCCATTGTAGTAAAGAAATTGTATCTGTTAACCACCTGACTCTGCACCTCATTTTGGAACAGTGATAGAACTCAGATATCCTGACTCGTAGATACCACTATTTCCAAAATTGCATTGCTTCTTTCATTTATAAGACTTTTTTTAGAAGTTCTTAGTCATAGGGAAAACGATTAAGAAGTTAGTGATAAATAGCACAAGGCTGTAGCCTTGCTGTATATTAATATTATCTTTTAATATACCGGTTAAATGGGTAGAATTAACACAAATGCTAATGACAAGAAAACACTTCAAGAAATTCACGTTCATGTATTTAAAACAATTCTAATTTTAAAAGATCAACAAGGATATTATTTTTAAATGAAGAGAAAGTGTATACATTTAAAACTCCAGCTAAAAATAGGTTGAAGATCTGATACAACAATATAAAGGATAAACATAGAACAAAAGTATTTAAACAATGTGGCAAAAATATGCTAGCTAATAATCAGAAGCAAAATAACCGAAATCTATAGAATAGGGCCATATATTTTGTGCTGTCTAACTTAAAGTCTGAAAAATGACAAATACTTGAAAAATTCATACAGTTAATTAGTTACTACCTTGATAGTAGAAGAAATGTTAGGTATATGTGCTGCAACAGTATACATTTAAATGATTTTCTGGAAGATATTACCTTAAAATAAGCTATTAATACCAAGAAAAAGTAATTCCTACTTCTCAGGATACTAACATTTTTTCATCCGCATGGCTAGTCTTGTTTCTGTGGAAGATGAGACTATTATATATAATATACCCCATGAAGTGATGGATCAGAGTTCACAGTCTCCATCATTTGAGGATTTTTCCTTAGACTAATAAATGTTCATGGAAAGTCACACAAGTTTACAGAAACTGTAAATATCCTCTCAATTTTTTTTTTCATTTTGGTAGGAAGTTTGCAAGTAGTCAGTCTAAGAGAATAATGTATTCAGTTCTCCTTAGTGTTATAAATCACTCAGTATTGGTGACTAGCCTTATACTTTACTGTGCAGTATTTTTATTAAATTATAACAGTATTGTGTACAGTGTTCTATTATGTTAAATGATAGAACTGCAGGAGATATAACATATTTAGGGTTTCAATTATGAAAATTGGTGCTTATGAGCATTTTTCTAGCCATATTTGATATTTGTAGTTTTTCACAATATGCAAATGCTTTAAGAACATAACTTATTCAGATTTCATGGATACACTGAAATGACACCCAGAAACCAGTCCATATAATATCTCCTGTTATAGCCTGGTATATGCTTTTCAATGCAAAATCAGTGGATGAGAAATTCAGTTATTACCCTAACTCCCGGGAAATGTGTGGCATATTCAAGTTGTTTCTGTTGAGAATAAATTAGGGAATATTTCAAATTTTGATTGGCATTCATTATTACAAACATACTTTTATTCTTCCACCTTAAGTATCAAGTATATGAAGTTACAAAGCTTTTGTAAGTGCATCACTAGAAATATGTAAAACCCTAATTAATGTAAATGATGATTCTTAGTATAGGAGAATATCTGAGATATTGAGTTGAAACTTTCTATTGAGGTAACACCTCTGGACACTGGCTATGAAATGAGGTAAATTTGTCCTATGAAATATGAAACACTATGAAGTTTTCCATTGGTATACATGAAATGTTTCAAATAGTTGAGAGTGATGAAGTAGAAAGAACCGAGCTAATAAAATAATACAGAAAGATATCTAAAGGTATATATAATATACATAATTTATAGACACAACTACATTTATGTATGTATATATATATATATATATATATATATATGATTAATATGCTTTAAAGAAGTGAATTCTACTCACTTTCATGATTCAAATTCCCATGACCTTGGAATGTCAGTACATTTAATATTTTGATTAAATATCACACAAATGTTGTACAACAAAAATGAATATCTGAGAAAAATATGAAGATTTACTGCCTGAAGTCAAATGGTAGATGAAGGAAAGGTTTACAATAACTGTCTCAAAACTTTCTCTGTCAACAATGGAAAACCATTTCCAGGGAGAAAAAGCAGTATTCCCATCAAGTTCTGGGGAAATTTGTATATAATTGACTTACAGCAGGTTGTTAATATTTGCAAGCAAGAGAATGCTCATTTATGGATTTTTTTTTTTTAAACAGGGTCTCGCTTTGTAGTTCAGACTGGCCCTGAGCTCAGCCTCAAACTCACATCACAGCAATCCTCCTGCCTCTGCCTCCCAAGTGCTAGGATTACAGAAGTGAGCCACCACATCCAGCACTATGGTATGTGGTACTGGGTGCTGCTGCAC
This sequence comes from Petromus typicus, assembly GCA_004026965.1. Taxonomy (NCBI): domain Eukaryota; kingdom Metazoa; phylum Chordata; class Mammalia; order Rodentia; family Petromuridae; genus Petromus; species Petromus typicus. The sequence goes on along the minus strand of PVIR01009231.1, from coordinate 49,876 downwards.
ATAAATCTCCATGCCCAGTATTGTATGTGGTTACCGGGGATCAAACCCAGGCCCTTGCCTTGCAAGACAGGCGCTGGAACCACTGAGCTAAATCCCCGGCCCTTGTGGAATTCTTGTAGAAGGATTCCCTGTTGGCAATTTCTTAGCAAAGAAAACAAAAATCAGCAAAATTATGAAGCAAACATCCAAGGAAAACATCAAAAGAACTGTTTTATAATCTGAATACAAAGGAGGAGATTGCCATAATCCATAAGATTTTACACTGTTGTTTGACACACATACTTCCCTCAAAGCTATGTGTCCTATGTATGTTTGGTGCAGAGACAGAAAGTCTAGGGAACCAAGTCTACCCCAAGACTGGTTCTTGCTTCACTTATGGTATGTGATTGTATTCTTGATACCAAGAAAGAACCCAGACTCATCAGTATTACATAATAATTAGATCCTTTCTGTTAATTCATAATATATGAAACAAATTTTGCCATCAATATTATAAAATACTAGATGAAAAATTATCTTCTTAAGTGTAAACAAAAATTGATACCTATTACAAAATTATAGCAAATTTCCAATGCAGTATATTCAAAAATGTTATATTTTCTCCATAGTATCCACCTAGTTACCTTGTCAGTCTTATCTTTCTTTATTTACTGATACAAATTATGAAAATAATTTTAACATATATCCCTAACCAGAAATCTAAAATATTAAGTAAGAAGTCAAAGAATAATTTCTAGAGTGCATTCCTGGCAGATGTAAGGTCCTAGGTTTGACTCCTCAGCAACCTCCCACACACACATCCACCAGAGAATATATCTACATATTAATTATAGGAAACAAAATTTTTAAATTATCTTTTCAACTCAAGATTGTTGCCTGAGAGATAATTATGAGTGAAAATGGAAACAAAGCTAGGCACTCACAGATATGTGTAAGAGGAAAATATCCAGGATCACTATATTCTTCTTAGAGAAGAGGTTTTCTGATAGAAAATCATTCATTTAATCAATGACTACAATGTTTGGCAATGCCCTGTATATATGCATCAGCTACTCTACTTCATTCTGGAGCCAACAAAATCAAGGGTGCAATTTATTCTTATTAATAAGATAGTATTATAATAGTACAGAAATTGGATAAGTCATATGATATCACCTGCCACACACAAATATATCTAGAGATAATAGATATGTATATGAAGAGACTTAATCATAAACCTGAAGTGGGCAAATGATGTGTTATAAGAAGGCCACAGAGGAAGGTGCTATGATTTGTGAGGTAGGATCAGGTAGATAAGTTGCCTCACCATTCATATATAAAATCAGATGCTTTTCCCTAAAGGTATTAAGTAACAATATAAAACGTAACACAGGTGTGTACTGAAACCTATCACCTAGAAATTCTGCAATATTAACTCTGCAAAAAATCTTTAGACTTTGGCAGATTAAAGCCCCGTTTTTCCAGCACCATTTGTTAAAGAAGCTATCTTTCCTCCATTGAGGATGGCCCTTTTGTGAAAGGTAAGGTGGCTTCAAGTGTCTGGAGGTGTTTCTGGGTTTTCTAATCTATTCTTCTGGTCCTTGGATCTGTTACATTGCCAAAACCATATAGTTTTTATCACAGTAGCTTTGTAGTACAGTTTCAACCTGAGGATCATAACACCCCCCACCATTTTCTTGTTGTTCAAAATTATTCAGATGTTCTAAGTTTTTATGGCTCCAGATGAATTTTTGGATTATTTTATCTAGGTTTGTGAAGTACAGTGTTGGGATTTCATTCAGAATTGCATTGAATCTGTGTAGTAGCTGTGGGAATATAGCCATTTTGACAATATTGGTTCTTCCTACCCAGAAACAAGAGATGTGTTTCTATTTTCTGAATTCTTCTCTCTCCTTTTTCAGAGTGCTATAATTTTAAGAGAAGAGGTTTTTCATCTCCTTTGCTAGATTGATTCCTAGATATTTCATTTTTTATCCTATTGTGAAATGGCCTAACTCCCTAATTTCCCTCTCAGTAAGTCTGTTGTTTGTGTATATGAAGGCTATTGATTGTTGAGCATCAACCTTGTATCCAGCTAACCTACTAAATTTGGTGATTAAGTCTAATAATCTTTTGGTTGAGTTTTTAGTATCTTCTATGTAGAGTATCATGTTATCAGCAAATAATGACAGTTTAACTTTATTCTTTTGTATTTTTATTGCTTTTATTTCTTTCTCTTGCCTAATTGCTGTGGTAAATGTTTCCAGTACTGTATTGAACAGAGTGGTGACAATGGATATCCTTGTTTTGTTCCTGATATTAGTGTGAAAGGATTAAGCTTTTGACCATTCAGAATGATGCTGGCTGTTGGTTTCTCATAAATATATTTTATTAGGTTGATATAAATTCCATCTATTCCAATTTTCTATAGGGTTTTGATCATGAATGAGTGTTGGATTTTTTTCAAATGTTTTTTCTACATTGATTGAGATGACTATATGTTTTTTATCCTTGAGTCTGTTAATATAGTGTCACATTTATTGATTTACATATGTTGAGCAATGTTTGCATCTCTGGGGTGAATCCAACTTGGTCAGGGCATATGATCTTTTGATGATTTTCTATATTGTTTGCTAATTTTTTTAAGGTCTTTTGAGACAGGGTCTCGCTTTGTGGTTCAGGCTTGTCCTGAGCTCAGCCTCCAACTCACATCACAGTAATCCTCCTGCCTCTGCCTCCCAAATGCTAGGATGACAGGAGTGAGCCACCACACCCAGCACTGTGGTATAGTGGTTGCTGCTGGGGTGAGTCTCCATGCCCATTATTGTTATGTGGTTACCGGGGATTGAACCCGGGCCCTTGCACTTTCAAGACAGGCTCCAGAAACACTGAGCTATATCCCCGGCTCTGTTTGCTAAAATCGTATTCAAGATTTTTACATTGACTCTCATCTTTCACTGTGTACTAAACTAAAATAAAAGTGGATTAGAGATCTAAATATATTTTAAAAGAAACACTAAACTTGTTGGAAAACAAGTTATGTAAAACTCTTAGAGACATTGGCTTAAGAAAAGATTTCATAAACAAAATCTCTATAGCATGAGAACTAGCAGAAGAATCAACAAACAAGATCTTGTCCTATTAAAAAGCTTCTGCACAACAATAGAAACCACCAACAGATCTAAAAGACAACCAAAAATATAGGAAAAAATCTTCACTAGCTGTTTCTCAGGCAAAGGACTACTATCAAGAATATATAAACAGCTTTTAAAAATCAGCCCACCAAATTTAAAGATGCAATTCAAAAATGGCCCTCCAAAATGAATAGATACTTTTCAAGGAAAGAAGTAAAAGCATTCAAGAAGCATATGAAGAAATGCTCAACATCACATACCATTCAAGAGATGCAGATGAAAATGACACTGAGGTTTCATCTCACTCCATAAAGAATGGCTGCTACTGCAAAATTAACCAGCAATAAATTCTGGCAAGGCTGCAGGGAGAAAGGAACACTTCTTACTGTTGGTGGGGATGTAGACTGGTGCAACTACTGTGCTGTGATGATTGCTCAAAAAACTAAGATTAGTGGTATCATTTGACCTTGCTATTTTCCTGCTAGGAATTTACATAAAAGAATTAAAAGAATCATATCATCACAACACATGTGCAGCCATGTTCATAGCAGCTCAGTTGGTGATAGCTAAATCTTGTAAACAATCCAAATGCCCATGAACTGGAGACTATATAAAGAAAATGTATTTTTAAGTAAAATGGAGTATTATTCTGCCATAAAGAATGTTATAGTTGAATCATTTACACTCAATGGACACACCTTGAGGGCACACTCATATGTGAAATAAATAGGTCACAAATGTGCAAATAATGTATCTTTTCTCTGTATGAGAATCTGAAGATGTAGGTATTGCAAAATAGAAAACATTCAAAGGGAATTTGAGAGGGGTAGTAATGAAGGGAAAGAAAAGTTGTGATATTAAAAAAAAATAAAGTATATCTATATAGAAGGTGCTGGGTTATACAGTAGGTAGGAGAATAAACATGGAAATTAACTCCTGTCATATACTGGTACAAATTCCCAATACTGAGTGTGATGTGCACATAAAATATAACACTAAAGAATTCAATTTTTAAAAAATACTTAGAAATGAATCAGTTTATCCTTTGTTACCAGCTGTAAAAATCATTTTAGTACTGTTTAAAATACAAAAATCCTAACAGAATATAGCACTTTGATTTTCTTTATCTTCCCTAATAAATACAAAGCTTTTTAAAATCAGAATTATTGTCAGCAAAGAAAATCTAACCTTGAGACACAAAGGAACCTGGTATTTTGATAAACTATTAAAAAATTTTAAGAATATGACAAAATATCACCTATTAAAATATAGTCATAGTTAACTGACACTGAAAATTCAGACATTTCTCTCTTCAAACTGCTTCTTTCCTGATGTACCCTTCTCTTCTGAGAATTCCTAATTTTACTGACATCTGTATATAAATAGAACGGTAGGACAAGTGGTTCTAAACTTCAGATTTCTAGCATTCAGATGTTTCAAACACTAATTTCCCAGACTCTGACTGTTTTCTGGATCTCTGTACTTACAGATAAACAGCTCCAAATGTTAAGCCATAATTCTGTTAACACTATAAACCACCAAATGTTTCATCCAAATTTTAAAACACTGTTTGATTCAGTGAAAAATAAAATAGATTATTTGAAGGTCCCTGTGGCTGACCAGCTCATTTGACTGCCAAGGTAGAAGGGATAGAAGAAGTGATGGGAATGCTGAATTGGCCATTGGCTTAATTAAATTTTATCTATTTCATAACAGTTATTAACTCAAAATAGAGGGTTCATGAAAAAGAAAAAAAGTTATTGAATATCTATTTGTGGCAGGCACTATTCTATATACATATCATGTATGATGTTATTTATTAGTTTAGAAATAAAACATGAAATTCATTAGTTATCATTTCATATAGAAAGTGACTAAAAGTTTGAGACGTCATCTTCATTGTTTGGGTACTGAAAGTAGTAGTGATATTTAAGATTAAACCCAAATCACACTTCATATGAGCATAGATTTCTCCCTAATAATTTATGTTAGTTGCATAAATATATAATTGAAGAATGTGAATGAATTAAGACAAACACATTTTTGATGCTGGGAAAAGACAGACAGATACTATATGATATTCAGGCTACTGTTACTTTCTACATGATCATACATAGATATACATTTTATGCTTACTGAATAAATATATTAGTTGCAATCTAAATTCTATTCAATCTAAAAATAATTGCAGAAAAGGACTTGAGTGATTTCTGATGACTGTTGTAATGAGAAACATTCTCAAAGGAAAACAAAAATAAGTAGGCTAGTCATTATAAATAATATGAAATATTTTAAGTATAATATTGTGGTTTTCCAGAGAAGAGGACTCAGCCAGAACCATGATGGTTCATGAACTCCAATCCCCCGATAGCCCCACAATTAAAGGATTGATAACCAACAAACAACAAAGTCAGAATGTTGAGTAAAGTTTGAGCCCAGGCTCCACTCTTGCTACTCTGAGCAGCAGCAGCCAAAGACCGGATACTGCAGCAGCAGAAGTAGGAGTAGAAGAACCCGTAACCAGAGCTCACCTGCACCTTCATTTGGTACCTAGCCTTCAACCCATAATCCTAACATACATAAAACAGGGGCAGTTTGTCCCACAACAATCCCTGTGATTGAAGATTATATAGGACAGGGCAGACATCCTTAATCCCAGTAAGTCCCAGCAAGTCCCAAGGCCAATAGTCTTATGCAGTAATCCTTGCAGTTTAATACCTCACAGGGTGCGGCAGATGCCCACAAGAATCCCAGTAGTTGATCCCGCAGAGCAGGGCCGACATCCTCAAATCCAAGTAAGTAAATTCCAGTAAGTCAGTCATCAATTGGAGTAAGTTGTCCCTGGTTCTGTGGTTCCTGACAAGATATAAAGTTTTTGTAGCATGGTTCCTCAGTAACATTTTTCATGTGTTTGAATCTTAAAGAGATGGCCTCTGATACTTCAATATAAAAATTCTCACAAATTACCAAAGAAATCAGCAGGAGTAGAATAAAAAGTAGAAGAGCTACCCCCCCAAAATTTGCCAGAAGGTAATATTTTAAAACTATACATAGGAAAACAATAAATAAAAGCATATATGAATCAATCTCTATCTTTACTTACACAAATCACCTAAGATAAAGGATGCTGCATGATGAGAGGGACATTTACTTTCCACAGACCTGTGGGGAGCAGTGTATTTGTAAGTGTACTGAATGTGTGCTAGTCAGGTAATCATGAAACACACTCATTATTAATATTTTAGGATTTCTAAAAAGAACAGAAGATTATTCAAATGAATATAAGAGTAGTCCCTACCTCCACAGAGCATAAGTAAACTATCAGGATACCTAAGATACACAAAAAGGAATCATGTTTTCTAGCATTTGGCACATGTAGAAAATTGCATTTCGTCAGATCCTCTGTCTTCAACTCTCTCTGGTTTGGTAAAGAACTAGAATAAACTATGATCTTACAAGTTTATTTCAGTTCAACCTGAAATGAAAATGAAAAAAACGTTGAAAATTATGCCAAGTTGTAAAACAGTGTATTGTTACTACTTCCTAGAGTGAAGATTATTCTGAGTGACTTAATATATAGTAGCATGTACACAGGCAAGCCACAGGGTTGAGGAATCCATTTAAGGACATTCACATTTCAAAGGAGTTCCACCTATCTCACCGATTAGATTAACTCAGACAGTCTGCCCTTGTCAGCATGGCAAAGTGGATACACAAGCTACACAACCCCCTGTTGTATTTTCTCTCTACTGCTCATTCAATAATTTTGTCTCCTTTGGCAATTGCAGAGGGGAGCAGATGGGAAACCTGCTTAAGTTGTCGGCCTCATGCCTGACTTTGAGTCTATACACACTCTGCTTCCTTCTAGCAAATGGAAAGTAAATGTTTCCTAATCCCCCCAACCCAATACTTAGCAAAGCCAGAGTAATAAAACACAGAAAGTTTTTCTTTTTTTCAGCATGACCTGGGGGATTCCAGTTCCAAGGCATCATCATAATTGATAAGTCTCCTTTGTTGTTCAACAGTTACGTTAATGATGATTCATGGGAGTGACATCTTCCCTTGGTTTCAAATGACAAACTTTGAGGAGTCTGTGCCATCTTACCCACCTTCAACCCCTGACCTAGGGCTCACCCTGATTAGCATAACTTCTTCTCCTTCTCTCTATGTTTCCCCAAATGAATGATTAAATGTGACTTCAAACTAATTAAAGATAGGCAATAGATATCAAAGAGGATAAGCTAAGATAGGGGTGGAATTTAAAAAGAGAATCACTAACACACATTTATATCTCTAGTACATCCCAAGCAGCACCATCATTATTTCACTGTGGTTTTTCTTTTAATCACTGCAACAGTCCTGTTAGAATACATATATTTTAATTTTTTTTCAAAGATTTCAGATAAGGTGTGGAGGTGTTCATGACAGTGCGTAAGTAATCATTGCTGGAACCAAGAACTGCATGCACTGCCACAGCTCATGTTCATGTAATAGAATACTACCTCTCAAACTTAGTGGAAGTTTCTGTGCTTGAATTCACGTTTGCTCTGTTGTAACTGTGCTGCTCTAAAAAGGTGTGGGGATGCCATTCCATGAGACTACCCAGAGAGAGTGGATGGCCCCAGCAAGGAGACAGAAGTGCACTACAAATCTAGCTTCAGGATTTGGCCTATGATCATTCCCAGCTATAGCACATTCAATATCATTTAAAATAATGACTTTAACCAAATTTATTTTGATCAGCATTCTCTTAGATTGTGCATAATATATTTTCCTAGCCACACTTTAAATTAAGGAAACACCTGATTTACAGTTACTTCATTTATCCTTAAAGGCACCATTAATGAGTTATATAGCATTTAATTTACATGGCTTTAATTAAATATATTTTTTCCAAAAAATTTAAGTGATTTCTCCACTCTCTCTAGAAGAAAAAGCTGCATCAGTGTTTGAACTCACTAGATTTCAAAGTTTTAAATGACTAGAAAGTTGGAATCCTGAATCTGTATCTTGGCTCACTGTGAGTGGGAAATTAATAGCTCATAAGTGAAACTGCTTCAAAAATAAATCATAACAAATATTTTCTGAAATAGAAAATTTTAAAAACAGGATTTATTTTAACTTCTGTATTCTGAAACAAGTGGGTGCAGCCCAACAGAAGAACTCAGCAGGTACAAAGAACCAGAGTAACTGGGAGGCCAAAGGTGACCACACTGAAGTCTGAGATTTTTATTTCCCAGTTTTTCTGCCATCCCAAAGCAAAAAGCCTTTTTGATTATTGCTGGTGTTCATTTACACATGAAAACCCAGCTTGAGCAAGTGTAGCTCAGAAATCCACAGAACTGGATAAAGAAATCCAATTTAAAAGAGAAAAGAAATAATTAGCAAATAATATTTTCTTTAAAATGTATGCATCAAGTTTCACTTTCTTTAAATGGAGTCAAAAATACACTACAGAATTTCTCTGAGATAGAAAAACATGTAATCATCATGTGTGCTAAGAACATATATTTTATAGAATATTATCATGAAAAAGGAAAAGATAATTAGGCTGGTGTGCTCTCAACATAGAGAGATGACATATGCCTTGTTCATGTCATGTTTGAGATTGTCCAAAGCAGTGCCTAATCTTCAAACATTAAGGAAACAGTAAAATGTTAATCACTGATCTCTCAAGCTAATTTGTTGTGCTTAGAATTCTGTGCTTTTAATTTCATTTCTATGGAACTCAGACAGAACTTCAACAATTCTCTTCATCTTATATGATTCTAAAAACAAATGGTCTGATGATCACAAGCAACACAGAATTAGTCTTTTCTCTTCTCAATATGTACTTTGTAGAAAATTGGAAAATATGACATAAAAATGCTGAAAGAAAACACAGTCACCCATAATTTATCACTCCAATATACAGTACCTAATCATTAATCAGTAGAATGACTTCTAGATATACTCATGATAATCCACCGTTTTCTTCAAGTTCTATATATTTCATTGAATATTATATATAAAATCCAGCGTTTTATGAACTTTGTCATTATAACTACCTAGGAAGAAAATTCTACACTGAATAACAGCAATGCCTCAGTTCAAGAATGTTTCTCTTTGGGAACAATTCAATTTGCAAACAGAAGTGTTCTGCAAAGCTTGCTAACCACTGTAATACCCAGTGATTCTCTCCTATCAGTCTTGTGTATATCTTCTTGGAATGTGATTTCCTTTCCAAAAACAAATCTTCACCTGTCTTCCTCATAATATTTTAATATAAACAGGTGAATTACTAATGGAAACATTCGAGAATTGAAAAGAACCCCTCCATTAGAAATCACTATCCTATTCTGAGTCCATGCATAGATATAAAACTAAGCATTTCTCCAAATAATAATTGATCAGTGCTGAAAATATTTGAGGAAAGTTTGAAGTAAAATTCCAGGTGGCACTATGGACTACGTATTCTGAGTGTACTTTGTATGGTTATCCTCATTATCAGAATCATTCAACTTTATGTGCCACTTTTCCTGACTCTCACTGATGTCATTAATGAAGTTACATCAGCTTTGGAGACATTGCAGATCATCTTCAATTCCTTTACCTGGGAAAGTGTTATCACTATGGGTAGATCTGAGTGATTTTCAGCCTTTCACCTGGGTCAGTGAAGTTGGCATTGTAGAACAGTACATCATGACTCCATAAAAGAATCCATAAAGAACAGCAAGTTTGAATCATTTATGTTCAAATGGACATACCTTGAGGACACATTCACAAGTGAAATAAATAATTCACAGAAGTGAAAATACTATAACTTTTCTCTGGTATGAGAATCTGAAGATGTAAATGAGTTCTATAATGTATGATTGATGTTGTGAAATAGGAAATATTCAAAGGGAAAAGGGTAGGGATAAGTAACAAAGAGAAAGAAAAAATATGACGTTAAAAAAAGAAACAAAACACATGTATTTAGAGGATGGAGGTGTTGTAGGGTGGGTAGGGAAATGGGAAAATAAGAATTAACTCATCACATGCAGGTACAAATTCACAATACTGAGTGTGATCATGATGTTTATATAAAATGTATCAATAAAGAATTCAATTGTTTAAAAGACTTCTTTATATTCTATGTAGATTTGATAGGCCATAGGCATCTTTTTTCTGGCTTGAGAATGGCTGGAATTCATATCTACACTTATTCTTCCTTAAAGCTCCAATTATTTTTCATTGAATGATTTCAACCATGGCCTTAGCTTTCTGTTCTCCTAGAACAATTAACAAGATACTTCCAGTCTAATTCATTATGGAATAAGTTATATTTCTTCCTTGAGTCAAATTCTAGACTAAAATCTTTTGGTTCCAGTTTTACATTTTTTCACAAAAACTTGCAAAATTATGCTAACTTTGAGGGAATATCTAGAGGATTAGCTCTAAATATATGTTATTTATGACTGTTTGCATCTTCTAGATAATTACTTCTTCAAGAATGAGAGTATAAAGCAAATTCCTAAACAGGTAAGTTCTCAGACATGTTTTTCTCTGTTAACAAACTCTGTCTTGAAACTGACTGACTTTGTCAGTTACTGTGTTTTTAATTCTGTGCTGTTTGTCTTGCCTGCTATACTTAAAATTTTTCCTCAGCCCATATGATGAGTTGCTTTTGACTTCAGAAAGGCTCTGGAAAAGTTCTATATTATTTAAAACATGAGAATTTCCTGAGTGTCTCCATAGAAACTGATTATAATTAATCTCAAAACTTTCCATTTAAAGTCACTGCAAATGGTAAAACAAGCAAACACCAAATGAAAAAATATTTTATTCAAGAGATCTAAAAATGTTTCATAAGAATTATGAGGATATCTGTCCTTGATTCAAGCCTTGTATCTTCTTTCTCCCTCACAGCTCAGCAATATCAAATATCCACTGTTGGTAGAACCAAGAATACGGGGCTTTATCTTCCTTCATTTCTCAGAATACTGGGTCACTGCTATGGCAGGACATCAATATTCTCTCTTTCTACAAGCTCCCTATTTTAGAGCCTGTCCTGGGTAAATGCAACCAATAGGAAAATATGTTATAAAAAGGTGATTTAGAGGTAATGGAGTTTAATTTGAGATATAGTTTTAACTATATCTCATATTGTTTTATATAGTTTTAACTATAGTTCATATAGTTTTAACTATATCTCATATAGTTAAACTATATCTCTTATAGTTTTAACTATATTTCAATCCTTGGTCTACTATGGAGAATTAAGGAAAAAGTGAACTAGGGTAAAGAAAAAAATCACCAAAGTTTATCTCAAAGACTAATTTATAAGAGAGTAATATTTATCAGACTTGGATATAGGTTATTCAGCAGCTATTATTAAAAACAATACAACATCAGCCAATTACTAGTTAAACTTAACATGTGAGAGTTGTCTGAAGAAGAGAAAATCAGAGATCCCCATCCAAGTCACAGTGGACATGCACAAAGCTAGAGTTGTTGCAAAACCACATCAGAGATTACCTGTAGGTAATAAAACAGATCTCCATTTACTAAACAGGTGGAAAAGAAAATGTCGTTAACAAGAATAGCATCTGAGAAGAAATGCAGTGTCAGTTCGCAGAGTGAACACAATGCATTATTAGAATGGCTAATTCCCAACAAAAACCGTGAGACCTGCAGTGAAAGAGAAATGTGACCAATGCAACTAAAGATTACAAGGTAAGCAGATATGGTAACAGAAATTGTGCTTTATAGCAATCCAGTGTTGGATGTAAGGGAAAAAAAAAACCAAAAAACTATGATTAAATAAATAAAGGTTGTTACAACAATGTAGTGATAAAGGGAGAATTTTAACGGAGACACAAATTATGAAAAAGAACCAATGGAAATTCTGGAATAGAAAGATGAATAACTAAAATGGAAAATATACTGCAAGCTCGAAATTGCAGAAGAAATCATTAGCAAACAAAAATAAATCAACAGACACTGTGTGATCTGAAGAGTAGAGAAACAAGAAGAAGAAAGGAGGCAGCTGCAGACACATGTGATACAACACAGAGCATACACCTTCCTTCCCCTGGACCACCAGAAGGTGCAGAGACATATTTGAATCTATAATGAATAGAAATATATCCTGTATACTATATTTTTATTTTTGTTAACTTATTTTATTTATTTATTTTTATTTTTTACACAATCAGGACCAATCTCAGCTTCTTGTGCTTGTGAAGCAGGTGCTGTAAATACTCAGCCCAAACTTCTTTTATTAATAGTAAAAATACTGAATGCAACAGCTAGAAGAAATCTTTAATACAGTAAACAAAATATGACCCCCTTCTTACAAGGAAAAAGAAGATTGCAGCTGAATCACATCTCAAACAATGTTAGATTAACAGGCAATACATAAAAAGTGAACAAAGAAGAAAACTATCAAATAATTTATCAGTACCTAGTACTGCTGTCTTATAAGACAAATAATTACACTCCTGGAGAAAAAACAACAACAAATTTGCCTCTAGACTACCAATTTTATAATAATTCTATAGTATATTCCTCAAGCTCAAAGCAAGTGAATTCAGGCAATAATGTGTGACAACACACACACACACACACACACACACACACACACACACAACCACCACAGCAAAAGTGCTATGTTATAAAAGGTAGTGTAAAGCCTATTTGATCATCCTTTTATTAATTTATTTTTAAAAGTAACTTTATAGAAATGTGCATATACTATTATGCTGTGTCTGTAACAAGAATAGTGTATGTGCCAATAACCCATATAATACCAAAGATGGTAAGAAAATGACTGCAAATAATAAATTAATAATAAATTTGAGGGCAAATGACAAGACTCACCCCCAATGCATCCCCTGTCAAGCTTAATGTCTATATTACTCCATCTCAGAGACATTAATTTCCTCTTTTTATTTCCTACACTCATCATATTCCATTTAATGGTTAGGATTTTAGTTAAATAATGAAAATACCAAAAGGGAAATATCTCGTAAGTAATTCCAAATGTCAGATTTTCTGGCAAAAATTTTTTCAGAGTTTTTTTTTTCCAAATTCCTGGGTAATTGCAAGAAACATAAAAGAGGAAAGCATGGGAAGGAACACATATATTTCAACAAATTTTCCAAATTCTCAATATTAAATATTAGGAACTTCACAATATATACTTATTTACCTTTTATTTCCTATTTAATAAATCAATTTCTGAAATCAGTATGTTGAAATACAACATTCTGGTTTTTATATATATTGTTAGTTTATATAGTCCTAGTTTCCCCACTGAATGACTCTTTTCAATACCTGTTTTTTAACCTCCGACTTTTGAATAGATATCTCTATCTACTAAAATCTTCTAAAACTTTTTACAACTTTCTGTTCTTTGAATGGCACCCTGTCTTGTTCCTGGGTTTATTATAGAAAGATGGACAGATAGGAAAATAAAAATAAATGCCACATTATAGACACATTACTTTCTGGAACATTTATTTTTTTCAAAATGGATAAGAAAGAAAGAAAACGCATGAACTTGGATTCATGGAGAATGATTCATTCATACATAGCTAATTAGTAGCAGAAAGAAAAATAAATCACAGGACCCTTACTTTCTATTCTATCCAGTCTTAAAAATACATAGTTTTAAAAATTTACAGCACATAAAAATTAAATAAAAACATAATGGTTTTGAGGAAGCACTTCTAAGTGACTTTCATAAGTCAAGCACGGATCTAAATGTAGCAATTCTTAGAGAAGCTCTCCATTTATAAACCCAGAATCAGCCCCTCTTTAATAAAAGCAATGCATTAGGAAGTCAGTGTACACTCTATCGATGTGCTCATTAGGAGACAGAGTTACAAAGATCAATCATCAGCTATTTGGTGTGGCATTTCAAGTGGACAAGGCCAGCCCAGCATCAGCACAGCCAACTGTGGGTGTCCCGCCTCTGAATCACCCGTGTTGCTCAGACCTTTATTTATTCCTGAATTAGCTAACCTTTCTTTAGTATTTCACACTACTTTTAATCAAAAATTTCTCTTCTGTTTATCTCTAACCTGTTTATTGACCCTGAGTTTATAGGCAGGACTCAGATATGAGTGAAATTGAAAGCCGTGGGAGGCTGCAATGTTGGATCATTTTTATTGAAGCGCTCAAAAGATTAACCACATGACCCTAGATTTATAATAGCAGTTAGAAGCCAAAGAGTTTCATACAACTGGATAGATTTCACAAATGCCTTCCACACCCGAACTCGCAAAGGCTGCCTTTTTCTACTAATCATTTTTACTAGCATTGTTATTGTTAATGGGCAAATAAAAGAAAAATTACATTGAGATTAACATGTCAGATTTTAACTCTAAACTTTTTATGTCCCAGAGAATAAACTCACATTATAAAACCAGGCCCAGCTTCAAAGTAAAGGCAGGGTACACAGTGAACAAATTAAAAAAGCAGACTCATTTCCCCCAGAACGATATAAAATGGGAATAAAATTAAAATGACCCTGTGAGGTTGGAAAATGTTCTGTGAATGAATGGCGCATTTTAGAAAGCAAAAGGTGCCAAGAGATCCTATCAGAAATAAAATAATTTATCATCTAGGATACAGTATGATGAGTCAGTTACCTTATTATGTATTACTGACTTCTAAAACACAGAGAAAAGAAAACTCTACAGTAATATTGTAAGGCGGTCTCATGTCTTTGTGTCTGTTTACAAAGACACTGAACTCATACTAAGGCCCAAACTAGATGTACAATGGATAAGAAGTAAAATATTGCATGTGATTTTATTTTTATTTTCCTTTAAATATTAAGCTAAGATAGATAGATAGATAGATAGATAGATAGATAGATAGATAGATAGACAGATAGATGATAGATAGATAGATATAGACATATATACATACATATAGATAGATATAGATATTTATATATATACATATATATTTTAGAGAGAAATACAAAACATCTATTGATGTTTGTTACTGTTTTTACTTGATTTCAATTAATATTCAAGCCTATTTACAAAAATATTGAACCAATTTATAAAATACGTACAATAAAAGTGAAAACTACCCTTGGCACCATGATTTGCTCAGTTCCTATTCTTAGAATAAGTGATAATATTACCAATGACCATGTGAAAGGAGGTCTGCTTATTTCGATGAGATTCATAGCATGTTTAGGTTCTCTAAAGACTGAACAGATTTCTTCTTTTTTTGTATGAAAGAGAGAGGGATAAGAGAAAGCTTTGAGAGAAAAGCATATACAGTGCTAAAAAATGTTAGCATCTTGTTTTCCTCTGCTTTCCTTCCATCTCTTGGGAACAGAGAACAGTAACACATACATATCTCGGACATACGTCTTGATGGACAGGATAGATCTGAACATAGAGGCAGGAGCTTGGCTTCCCCTGGGGAATTCTGGAGGCCATTATTCCGAGGAAAGTAGTATAGAATCAGTATTCCTTGGAGAACACTGTCTCAGCCAAGCACAGAAAGAACAATTCAGAAAGGAGGCTAAAGATAAATGTCACCAGCGATGAGTAAATGAAACATAGACACATAGTGGGCATGTCTTCCTGGAGTAAAGAAGGCCAAAGGAAGTCTGCCTATCAAAATCACACAAAAAGCATGTGACAAGACCAAGTGCAAGAGACCAAAAAGGGCTCAGTAGCAAGATCCCTGTCCATGCACACTACCCATGATATGAAGAGATGCTCTACCCTGCCATCAGAGAGAAAGGGAAGATGAAAATAAGACTCATGCATATTATACAGGTTTACAATGGACCAGGGAAGGGAAAGGAAGTTCACAAAGTAGAGCCTGATCTTTGAGGAGTGAATGAAGTAGCAACCATTTATATCATGAATCTGACTACTCACCTAAGGGAAAAATAAACTATTAACTACATAAATATTGATGACTTTTTATGGATGAAAATCTAATCAAGAACAGGAGGAAAAGATTCCTGCTCTTGACAAATTTGGGAATCTGGATTCAATCATTTTGAAGTGCTATTTTTAAAATGAAGTGAGTTTCATTTGATTTGAAAGCCACGAGGCAAATAGGAGACACAAAATAAATAAATAAAGATAGAGTTGATTGATCTAGGGTCATGCTCTTCACCTAAACTAGAAGCACCAGAAACCTCACTCAGAAATGAAGATTTGGACTCTAGCTAAGGAAATTCTATCAGATTGCCATATTTTTACATTTGAAATTTCATTTGCGGTCATGTTCTTTGTCTTGTCATGTGGTAGTTAGTTGGTTTGGAAGTTTGAGTCAGGCTATGGGCTCCATTGGTCTTTACTACCTAAAGAAATACAGAACTGTCTCAGCTTAAGTTATATTTCCATGACACAAAGGAGCACTCAACTAGAGCTAAGTGGCTGAGCTAGAACTCTTTGTGGTAGGGAAGAGCATATTTCCACAGAGAATCAATGGTGAAAGAATAAAAGTTATATGTTTACCTCAAGTAAAATAAAAAAATGAAACAGAAAGTCAATATGTAGAATATCTATAGTAAGAATTCTTACTCAGTTTTGCTACTTACATGCAGTAGATCTTTTGTCAAATATTCTAAAAGTTTCTACTTGTTCAGTTTTGCTAGTGTTTATGAGATAGATTAATATAAATTTCTCTATATATTAGAAATTCTCTGTTTACAATTTTATTTTTTAACTCCTCCAGTAATTATACTATAACATTTTAGTATACAGCACAGTGAATTTCTGATCTGAGATACTACTGTTATATATGTATATATATATACATATGTGTATGTGTGTGTGTGTGTGTATGTATATGTATCTTTTCTAGTTTCAGCCAATTAGAAATAAATAGTCCTAGATAATTATAATTTTATATAAATTTTAATAAAAGATTTGTAGAATAAAACTTGTTACAATTTCACACAATGTCTAAACATATATTTAGATACTAATTAACTTTTAAAGAATCTTTATAATATATATTAGTAATACAGTGAGTAAAATGAGAGCAAAGGTAATTCTAACTATTTACATGAAAATTTCAAGACTTTTAGAATTTTTATATCTATTTTAAGATATGTCTGTATGTGTTTAACACATGTGAAACAGGTGTATTTAATATATTAAATAACAGAACTGATATCATAAGAAAATTGTATTTTTATCTCTTCTTTTTCAGTGTCTTACTCCAGCAAACTATGTTCAAGGACATAAAGAACAAAATGTTTAAAAAGTCACATATTCACCTTAAAAAGGGAAAAAAAAAGTACATTCATCATATCTATGCTTCCATTCCCACTGCCACACTCACCCACAGTACAAACATATACACTGCTGACTGGGCTATGACTTTTTTGAAAGTCTGGTTTCTTTTTTAAATTTATTTTCTTGGTACATTTTATACATACAGTATGACAATATAAACTGCATTCTATCCTTTTCAGTCATCCCAATGACTAGCACATACCTGACACTAAGTAAAATGTATTTTGAATAATTGAATGAGTGAAGCATTTACTTTTACTTGGATAGGAGATGATCAAATCTAGTTACAATGGCTACATAACTACTTATTCCAAAACTTAGCTACTACAAACAAAAATCATTTGGTATTCTATCATTGTTACTGTAATTCAGGAATTAACATACATGTCAGCCATGTGAGATTAAGATCTCTGCTCAGGTCACCATCACATAGTGGCTTATTCCAGGGAATAAGGTGGATGAGAATGAACCTTAATATATTTTTTAATTTAAATCTTTATTGGTACATTATGAATATACATGATTATCGCATTCCACATTGAGAGTTTGTACCAGAATATGACATGACTTGATTCTCATTTTTTCCCCTTTCTGCCTGCCCTACCACCCCCACCCCCTATATACATAATCTTTGTTTCCTTTTTTCTTTATTACTGTCGCACTCTTTTTCTCCTCGTTATTTACTCCTACACCCTCTTTCCTTTTAAATATTTTATATTTCACAAATATGGTATCTTTTCTCTGGTATGAGAAAATGAAGTAGTAAATGAGTTGTAGTACGTATAGTTGATATTGTGAAGCCTTGATATTTTTATGGGGCTGTCTTTCTGTTGGACAGCATTTGAAACACACCTCCTAATGACACCAATAAAAGATTCCAGAACTACTTCAAAACGTGGTGAGAATTACTGGCTAAGTATGTATGAAGTGGAGGAATACACTGACATAGGAATAATAGCAAAGAGTGTTTACTGTCATTTAAAATTTTAAACATTAACACATATTTTATGTACAGTTTATCTATTGCAGAACCTTGTGACTATAGATAATGATGACATTCATTCTTAAAAAATTGCTAGGAGAGTTGACATTAAGTGATATTGCCTTAAAAATGATAAAGACATGAGATAACACATGTCTTAAGTTATTAAACCTAATTATTCCACAAAACATTGCATTGTATACAATAGAGGTATAACATCTTATCCTTCGGTCTCATAATAAAGAAAACATACAGAAAAATACCTATGCAATGTCAATATGATTCTGTAACTGCAAAGACCTTCAAACAAGATAAATCTATCCTACTTGCCAATTTTCAGTACTATTAAATGCAATATTTTATTAGGGAAATATACAACAGCCTAATGAGACAACTTTAGTTGGATTATGAAGAGATTTGGTTTAACAAGCTCAGTAGGAAAGCTTAGCTTAGTCAAGATAATATACCTAGTTCTGAAAAATAATGTGAGAAAAGATGTTTTATTTATTTATTTTTTGTAAACTTAGTTCACATTCAAGTTGGTTGGATCTCTCCCTGCTTCACCTGATGAGAGTGATGATGCCTTTTTCTTTCTTACTATATGTTGATATTGCACAATGTTACTTACACTGACTAAAAGAAAATGATTTTAATTTTGGGACTTGACAGTCTTAGAAGTGTCTGCATAGGAGTTTTGGGCTCAATAGGTTCAGTGTTTAATACAAAAAGTGAGGGCAATCTGAGCTTCTTGCCTATGGGAAAAGAAAACAATAAGCACAGGCTCGAACCAGGCACCAGGATGCTGCAGTCTCTGGTATGTAGTTCAAGCGAGACAGGAAATGAGTAATATGATAATTACTAACCACATACAGGAAAACATATCAGTTATTCTATGAATTCAGGGGGAAAAATCAGCCTACAGTACCTAACACCAAGTACACAATCAACTAGAGGCCTGAGCATTTGAAAGGTGGCTATATTGATTTGAGATATGCTATAAATGTGAAATGTATACTTCATTTTGAAGTATGTGAAAAAAATGTAAACTGTCTAATTAATAGTTGTACATATCATATACAATTTTAAAACGATAATATTTTACATATTTGTTTAAATAAAATACAGTATTAATATTATTAAAACTTCTCTTTGTACATACTCCAAGACAAAGGTATTTCTAAAGTAAAAATAATGTAAACTTCTGCTTTTATCCTTCCTTTAATTCTGGTGTTTCTCAAAGCCATACATGTCTCTGCCTTCTAAAGATAAAAATGTTTTGAAGAAGTAGAGAAAAGAAAGATACAGCCATTAATATTGCAGTGTGCTCTCTCACTAAACTATTATTTCAGCCTAGGAACAACAAATACACAGACTTGTTTACACATAGTAAGCACCTATCTCAAATCACTAGAAGATAATTTTTACTTTTAAATAATATTCTTCACAAAAAGAGGAAAAACATAAAAAATGTGCATATTTACCAATTTGATGGAAATTTTAAAATGCCCTGATAATAGAGTGACAAAATGTAGAAATGAAGTCAATCTCTTAAACTTGTAATAATTCTTTATATAAGGCTATTAATATAGTAGATAGTCTCCAAAAGAGAGGAAATATTCCTTGACCAGTATCATAAAAATATCATTCTGAAAAAATCCAAGTGAAATAAATGCACAGAAAAATCTAGAGCAATAAATATTGAGTTTTTTAAAAGACTGATTTTAATTTAACATTTTCTTTATAGGTTATTATAGGTTATCATGTCATGGCAGAAAGATTTATTGAAATAAAAAATTCCCCACAATCTCATACTCTACCATTTTCCTACGTTAGTGTATTTGTCTCAGAGAGATGGAATAATAGAAAAACATAAGAAATCTGAATTGCAAAAATTAGGTGTATTTAAAATGTTCCTAGTCTTTGTACAACATAAACAAGGTGTGTATGTTTATTTGTATGCGGGTAAGTGTGTCTGAATGTTTATGTGTATAACTCTATTCTGTAAGCAAAAAAAGAGAAAGAAAAGAAAACACTTTGGAAACAAAAGAAAATACTCCAGCCCTGAATGGGAAATGTGAGGGCAGGTGCGAGAAACAAGGACCATATATCACATATGCAACAACATGCCTCTAAGGGGTCAGTCAGGACTCCAAGATGGGTTCACATTTAAGGGGAAGAGTTTCATTGTTATCATAGACTTTATGGAACCAATGTAGACTGTGTCAAAATATAAAACAAGATTAGTTCAAAGTATGAAAAAACTTATGCATTTGTAGTCAATAAAATAAAAGATAATTCTGGAATTAAATTTCAGAATTATAATACTAGTTAACACTGTTACAAGACAATCAAAAGCACTCTTAGAATTACACTCTTGGGGCCAGAGATTTAGCTCAGTGGTTCCAGTGCCTGTTTTGCAAGCGCCAGGGCCCAGGGTCCCCACGTGCAATACTGGTTTGGAGACTCATGCCCAGCAGCAATCAGTACCATATACCACAGTGCCGGGCGTGTTGGCTCACGCCTGTAATCCCAGCACTCAGGAGGCAGATGCAGGAGGATTGCTGTGATGTGAGTTTGAGGCTGAGCTCAGGGCCAGCCTGAACTACAAAGTGAGACCCTGTCAAAAAAAAAAAAAAAAAGAATTACACTGTTTATGGAGAAGAAATAATTTTTATCTTTTCATAATAAAATATCTTTGTTTTTCTAAGATCCCTATTCATATAGAATTTGTAAAAAATATTTTAAGTAGAAAATACTAAATTAAGTTAATATACCTCTATGTAAAGGAAAAATAAAACCTTTCTACCAGAAACTCAAAATAAAACTATATATCAGGTTTTATATATGTATGTATGTATGTATATATAGACATATATGTCTATATATACGTACATACATACATATATATGTGGGGGGTGTTTATATATATGTATATGTTCCTCAATTTTATTTTTAATTTTCAATATTTGGATTTATTTTACAAGTAGAAAATACAGGTTAGCCAAACTAAGGTGGGAACTACAGGTTATCATCAACTATTTGAGTAAATAAAAATAACTAGGTGAATGCCCAAAAGCCTCTGTACAATTCTAGCTGCAATGAAAAAGGAAAATCCAAATGATTACAGTTAATTATTCATTCCATCAGGAAGACAAAGTGGACTTAGCCAGAGGGTGATAATAAATACCTGTGATACTTTACTATTTCCTAATAACTCTAAAATGTGTTCTGTATAACAAATAGTACAATTAGGTCACGAGGTGCCAAAGACTCACAAGAAGAACACAAAATAATCAGTATAAGCCACAATATTTTGATTCTGTTGTAATAGCTATACATTCTCTACATTCAAGTTATTATAGCATTAAAGTAAATCAATTAGAAATGAATTGTAGAAATTATCATAATGTTATAAATAGTGTCTAGCTATAAAATATGATGTAACATTTCTTTCTTTGCTATCAGAGCATCAAGCTGTCATACATTTCCACGTTTCAACTGACCTGAACAGCGTGCTGTCCCTCTGCCTTAAGCTGAAGTCAAAGTGGGATAAAGAGCCTTGTCCACGAAAGGTCTCCTGCCATGATGACACAACAAACTACTACTTTGTTCTCTTTTTCATTTGTTCACATTGTGGTGCTGGACAGTCGCATACTGTGGTTCCATCCTCTTGTTTATTCAGTTATAGAAGTTCGGGATGTAACATATCTACCAAGTCTAGAGTTTTCCCTTCTATGAATCTAAGAGCCAGATCTCAGCCTCTCTCCAGCCCACACTCTGTGCTTCACCCAAATCACAAATAAGCTGTTTTGGAGTAAAGCTAACAAGCACTTGATACCTGAGCCACTGATGGACAGCCGCCAAAATCCACAGCCAAACTGTAAAGTATCAATGTTTAAAATCAATCACTTACCTACTAAGATTAATTAGAACAATCTCAGTTTACAAAGCAAAATTGAATTTAAGTGTTCAAAAGAATATCTTTTAAGAAACAAAAGGTTACAAGAAGAAAATTATATTGACAATCTCAAAAATGCAATTGAAAACAGAATGTTTTAACAGCCATGCAAATAGACCTGCATATACAAGTCTTTTATAAAATATCTCTAAAGATAAATATATCAACTCAATAAGTGAAAAGGAAGAAATAGAGGTATGGAAAGAAAGAATAAATTGCAGAAGGAAAAAAAGTAAAGCTGAAAAGAAGGAAAACAACCTATTTATAGGCACAGACTCCTGCACAGAACACATATTTGTTTTCCCTATATTCTATCTGCAGTAAGTACAAATTCTCTTTCCACTGGATTTGGGAAGTAGGAAGCAAAAGATCTTGGACACCTTTAAATATTTCTGAATGCAAAAGGTCTTTTGTGGACATCAAAAGAAAAGCTTTTACAACACCCAGCAAAAATAAACAATGGAACCAGTGTTTATTGTGCAAGCCCTGAAGAGTTTCCAAGAGCCTGACGATCTCAGTCATCAAAGAAACTGCAGGCTTATCGGCCAGAACTCAGGAGTGGAAATCTTTTGAGATAGACCATGAGATAAAGTTTTCCATAGATAAAAGGACTCCAAAATCTTGCCAGGACCAAACTCAAATAGCTCTTCAGGGTATATTTTCATTGTAGTGTTAAGCAATTCAGCTACCTGACTCACATCAACATCTGTGGTAGTTATGCTGTTCAATCTTAATATACCACTCTCAAGTGAGACCCTACAGCTTTCTTTTTTCCTTTTCTCTTTTTTCAACAAGAATACATTTTTTTTTAATGTATGAGGATGAGCTTAAATAAAACGCACCATCTAAAGTCCAGCATCAGGCATCAATATGTCCATCTGATACTCCTTTAAAATTTCTGAGATGCCAATTGCTTGTGATAATTTGTCAAGGCCAAACTATGTAAAAAAGTAAAAAGATTATGTATAAGTTTCTTAGAGCAATGAATGACATGTTTAAATATTCTCTTACAGTTTTTAAGTGTATTTTATATTTAATCTGCTAATAATTCTAGCAACATCTTCACTAATATTCATTTCAGTATATCTTCTATTGATCCTGTTAGGGTTATTTGCTCCTGGTATGTCCACTAAGAGCAATATTCTTCTCAGAAATAAGCACACATACTCAAATTTGTTAACATGATTTTATGGAGTTTGCAGATTTCCTGAAATGCACTTATGAATATCTAATTTAAGAATTTCTAATATAACAGATAAACTTAAATACTATGTCTATCACCCTCTGTTTAATTGAACAAAAAATAATTTGAAGTATTTGAGAGAATAGTGCTACAAAACATTTTCTTTTTCTATTTCTGTTTCAGTGTTGCCACATCAAATGTCATACAGTATATGGTACTGGTAAATTTCTGTACAAGAAATATAACCACTTTAACAAAACTAATTAGTCCATCATTGAATTCAGTATGATCAACCAATGAAACAGAGAGTTAGCAACTATTCTTTTTATTCAATTAATTCACCAGGCCTATTACCATACTTTTTATTTGGAGAAATCAATCTGTACTTTTGCCAAATCACTACCAAAAGTATTCTTAGGATTTTAACTTCTGATGAAATCCCAAACTGGCAGTGCTTACCTTCAACACACAGCTAACAAATTTCAAGCTGAAGTGACAGTACCAATCAATTTCATGCTTTCTAGAGTGTAGACTATGTGATATCAAAGGTGGGGGGTTAAAGTCTGGTTAAAATTGCCTTTGATTCAATTCCTGTCATATCTGAAGAGTTAAAAATGAACATAGAAAATTTGATTTCTGCTCTCCAGGATCTTTACAATCAGGTTATCAGATGAGGGAAAGATACACAGAACCAGTAGTAATCTAATTTCGCATCTAGATGTATAAAGACCGTCATGTCACAATTAGCTACATCTGCAGACTACAAGGCAGGAAGGTTAAGGAGCAAAGAATATGAGAACAACAGGAAAAGTACATCATTCTCAACAAGAATGAAGAGCTTTGGGACCAATTTGGATAAAAACAATCATCAAAGTAATTTTGCTTAAAATTTTACCTGAAATTATTCAAATTTATAAAATGTAAGTGTTTAGACAGTATGTGTATTGGAATGGAATTGAAAACATACACAAGCAGATAATGGCAAAAATTATGACATTTAGAATCCATGCATGAGAAAACGTCACACTTGGTTAGAAACAATTCTCCCCAGGTATCATCTCCTGGGGGCTGCTTATTTAGATATTGGGAGCAAATATTGACTAATTTTTGAAGTTAAAAACTTCTAGTAGGATGAGAAGGAATTTACCTTGAGACTAAATAGCTAAATGATTAGTATAATAGAGATTAGGCAGCATCATTGCTTAATCATATGAATTCACTGTAATGAATTTGATTTGTGACCAATTCAGTTTGTGAACAAAATCATGGAGAGAATTGAAGAGTGGATCAAGGTGTCACTGTATGTTAATGATAACACACACACAGTTACATAGATGTGGATATGGTTATACCATTGGTCATGGTTGTCAATGTATCTGCAGTTCTCAGTTAATGACACTTTTAAAGGTGGCAATGTAATGTTTTGTTTTGTTCTGATAGAACACAGATTTCACAATCAAAGATATCATGTTCTATAACTGAAAATATTTTTATAAAAGTACTATAGATATCCTTTTTCTTCCTCTGCACTAGGGATTGTACTCCAACCCTTGTGCTTCCAAGGTAGACATGGTACCACTTGACCTAAATCCCTCTTTCCTTATTTTTTTGAACATTCTGAATAATTTACCAACATTCACTTCCCTTGGAGGACTCGAGTGAGGCTTCTTGCTATGTACACTTGTTATCTGCTTTGTTCTGCCATCCACTGAAAAGCAAAGGGAAACCAGTCCAAGAACCTGAGGTAGCGCTCCAGGGAAGAGGCTTTGTGCTACTACTGTGAGTTTTCCTTGACATATTCATAATATGTTATCATTCCTGTGATAGTCCCCGTCCATGGTGCTTTATCATCAATCAATAAATAAAAGTACTTCAAGTAAATTCAATGATCTAGATATTCTACAAGAAAAGTTTGAAGTAAGGAAATTGTTTTTCATTACTAAACTGTCTGGTATCATGTTCAATGCTGGAAAGCATTTATTCTTAAACCTAAAATTCTTAATGTCATTACAAATGATGACAGCAAAATTATACATTAGCAATATTACTTCATTAAGCAAATTAGTAAAGAAAAATTATAGTTAGTTAATTTTCTAAGTATTATCATGAAATACCTGCAATGACTTCCCAAAGGTAATTGATTCATCTTATTTTTACTAATGGTCATAAAATGTTTCATGCTATTTCAGATTTATATTTTTCAGAAAGGAGGAGAATCTTTATTACTGAATAGGAAGCAATGTGTCTATAGTTCCTTCTCTTTAGGAATTCATCCTGCTCTGGTCTTCATTCAACAGCAGTAAGTCATACAGGAATTTGACATACAAATTCATTCATCAGAATATAAATTGCCTCATAAATGCTCTCACTGCTTTTTTGATTGACAGCTCTATCAATGCAAGATGAGCAGAAGTGGTGATCATCAAATGTCAGGGAATTGAATGATATTTGATGAAGACTAGATTCTTTAATTTTGTCAAATTTCCAGAGGGTAGAGACCACATCTTATTCTTTTTTAGAAACTTATCCCTGTGCATTATCTCTTAAATGTTTGCTTAAAATTTTTCCTCTCAAAGAAAATTAAAGAAACTAACCATCTTTTAGATTACATTTTCAGTGAAATAATATTATTTCAGCCCAAGGAAATAGCTATCCACTCATTGTAATATAAATATAATCAAAAATTTTTAAGTGTACTTATAATAAAAATGTTACTTATATATTTTTATGTAACTTATTTGTTTTAGTACATAAAGCCACAGAATAGTTTGAAATTTTTTTAAAAAGCATAAAATGAGTAATTATTGATCATTAATGGAAACAAAATGGTAAGTTTTAGCCTTGACCCAAATTTGCTATTTATCATTGTTCCCATTGGAATTATGGGATTAAGTATTATTGATCCCTGATTAGATTTTTTTTTTATCTTTCTCTGATCAAAGTTTCCATACTTGTTTCCTGGTGGACTATTTGACTGAAACTAATTGACAAGTATTTAAAAGAAAATCTTTTTACGAATTCCATCATCCATAAAAATTAGTAGTGTACATTAAGAATTTGTCCTCTGAGTCCAACTTCAGAAATGTTAATTTGCTGTCCAAGGTGGAGGCCAAGAAAAAATTTTAAAGCAATTATCTTTAAATCAGCTTCATATCAAATACAATGAGAAATATAAAAAAAAAACAATAGCAATGTGTGAATAATAAAAAAATGAATAAATCCAAGAACATGTCAGAATTTCCTAGGTATACACTGTTCTCCAAAGCTCTACAAATAAAGGATAATAAATTCCAATCTGTGGAAGAGTCCTAATATTACTGGTTTGATGTGCCTTCATGAAAAAAATGTTTTATATTTGCCATTAAATGCAGTAGAAACCAAAAGGTGGCAGTTTGATTGATATTCAAATCATCATTTAAAAAAGCAGAAGTAGTCATATACAGAACATTGCATTTAGGAAGCTTACCATGATTTTGTCCCTTTCCTCAGAAGAAAAAGTGATATAATCACAAAAGAAATAGTCATGAGAAATTCTGAGGTAAAAATTTTCTCATGTTGTCTACTATTCACATGGTCTATAGTAGATCATAAAAGGCACTTAAAGAAAAGAAGTATTTTATTTAAATTAGCATAAAAGACAACCAACAATATGGGCAAAAATTTTATCAGCTGTTCCTGAGACAAAGTGCTACTATCTAAAGTACATAGAAAACTTAAAATCAACTCACCCAAATTTAAAGACCAAATTCAACCATGGACATTTGAAATTAGGAGACATTTTTCAGATGAAGAAGTAAAGATAGCTACAAAATATATGAAGAAATGTTCAGAATTACTAGTCATTCAAGAGATGCAGATGAAAACAACATAAGAGTCCATCTAAATCCAGAAAGAATGGCTTCTATCATGAAATCAACCAACAACAAATGCTGGCAAGGCTGCAGAGAGAAAGGAACTTTTCTCCACTGTCAATGTCTAGACTGGTACAACCACTCTGGAGATTCTTCAAAAAACTAAGACTAGAAGTCCCATTATACCCTACTATTTCCCTGCTAGGTGTATATACATGAAATAATTAAAAGCAGTATATCACAGTGACATATGTGCACCCATGTTTATAGTAGCTCAGTTTGTGATATCTAAATCTTTGAAACAGTCCCAATTGCCATCAACATGAGACTGGATAAAGAAGATGTGGACTTTCTAAAGGAATAGGGTATTTTTTAGCCATAAAGAATGATAAACAGACACATTTTTACTTAAATGGTTGTATCTTGAGGACATCCTCATAAGTGAAATATTAGTTTACAGATGTATAAATACCTTATCATTTCTGTAGATAAACTAAAGGTGTAAATGAGGTCTCAAATATATTATAAATATTGGGAAATAAGAAGAAAATGTTTAAAGGCAAAGGGAAAGGGGAGTAGGGGTCAATAAAATGGAAAAGAAAAAAATTAATAGTGAAAACATAAAAATAGAAACAAAGCCTATGTATATAAGAGATTGAAGAGTAATGGGGTGGACAGAAGGAAGGAAAACACTGAGAAGAGTGGTCATGTACAGGTACAAACTTTAATTTTATATGTGATCATAATGCATATGTAAAATATACCAAGACAAAATAAATACCATCTTTTAGTTTTCCAGGAAAAAAATAAAAATCTCACAAAATAGTTGCATCTAATGTGTTAAAAATATGAGTTAAATTCTTTCTGTGAAATATACAGCTCTAGATAACTCAATTATATATATTTACAGAGTGATATATATATATATTATATAACATATATATATATATATATATATATATACACACACACAGTATGATAAGCAAATAAAGACGGTTATATTCATCACTTCAATATTTATCATTTCTTTATTGTGAGCACATTTAAAACCCTGTCCTCAAGATTTTTAAATATATAAATTACATCATTATTAACTAACATCATTGTACTCTAAGAAATTATGACTTTTATGTAAACTGACACTTTACTATTTTTAACCTCTGCTTTCCCTATTCTACTCTTCCAGTATTACCTATGATACCATGGTGCCTGTGTAACTACCTACAGAACCTACAGTAACTTCCATTTTAATTTGTATGAATTCAACAATTTTAGATTCTATATCCAAGTGAAACTATATGTTTTGTGTCCTTCTGTACTTGGCCCTTTTCCATTTAATATAATTGTCTCTATATTCATCAATAGATTCACAAATGGCAGAATTTCCATTTCAAGGATGAATAATATTTCATTTTGTATGTATACCACATTTAATGCATTCATGAAGAGCAGATACTTATTTCCACATCTTGGCTTTTATGAATAATACCACATTGAATATGTGAGTAAAGCTATCTCTTAGATATATTGATATCATTTTTTGTTAAATATTTCATAGTAAGATTGATGGATCATATGATAATTTTATTCATTTATTTGGAAGGTTTTTTAATTAATTTATAGTGAAATAGGTACATTTTATATAAATATCATTTATACCCAACAATAACAATTTGTACCAGTGCATGATGTGACTTGATTCTCATTTTTTCCCACCCCCTACCCAACATATAACCCTCACCCCTTATATACATCAGCTTTGTTTCCCTTTTTTTGTTACCATCACAATTTTTTCTTTCCCCTTTTTCTGGACTATTTTGCAAAATGGTTGTACTGATTTAAAATTCTAGTAGCAATGTGCATGAATTCTCTTTTCTTCAGATTCTTGCCAACACTTTGGTTTCCCATCTTGTTTTATAACTGAATCTAACAATGTGAAATGATATCTCATTATGTTTTCAGTATGCGTTTTCTGAAGATTAAAGATACTCACCGTTGTTCATGTTAGCCATTTTTATATCATTTGAGAAATGTCCACTTAAGAATTGTACTCATTTTTAAATAGTTATTTTTGTTTATTATTTAGTTTCAGCTCTCTGTGCATATTGCATACAAATTCAGTGTAGGATTTTAAATATTTTCTCCCAGTCTTGATGTCACCTTTCCATTCACACTATAATTTATTTTGCTGTGATGAAACTTTTATTTTTGATGCAATCTCATTTGTCTAGTTTGCTTTCACTGTCTGTGTTTTTGAAGTCATTTCCAAAAGCCTCTGTCTATGAAGTTTCCCTTTTATTCCTGGTAGTTTTATACTTTTGCTTAATGTTTAAATCTTTAATCAATTCTTTGTTGACTGTTGTATGAGGATGAGATATGATTAATTATCATTCGCCTATAGGTGGATATCCATTTTCCAAAGGTGATTATTGCTATTTGTATATTCTTTTTTTAAATCTTTATTGGTACATTACATATACACATCATGATTGCACTCCATAATGGGGATTTGTACCAGTATAAGACACAACTTAATTCTCATATTTTCCCATAGCCCTACCCACCCTACCGCCCCCCCATACACATAAAATTTGTTTCCTTACTTTTTTGTTATAATCTCATCATTTTTCTCCCTTCACCCTATTTTGCTTTGAGTATTCTCCATTTTGCAATATATAACATACATTGTAGAACTCATTTATATCTTTATTTTCTCATACCAGAGAAAAGATGTGATATGTACCTATCTGTGCCCTATTTATTTCACTTATGAGGATATCTTCAAGGTATGTCTATTTAAGTATAAATGATTCAGACTTATCATTTTTTATGGCAGGGTAATACTCCATTCTGTAGAAGAACCACAGCTTTCTTATCAAGTCTCCACTTGATGAACACTTGGGTTGTTTCCAAGATGTAGCAAACACAAATTGGGCTGCTATAAACATGAGTGCACATATGTCACTGTGATATGAGTCTTTTAATTCTTTTGTGTATATACCTAGCAGCGCAATGGCCGGGTCAAATGAGACCTCCAATCCTAGCTTTTTGAGGAATCTCCACAGTGATCTCCATAGGGGTTGTTTGAGTCTACAGTCCCACCAACAGTGGGGAAGGTTTCCTTCTTCTCCGCAGCCTAGCCAACATTTGCTGTTGGCTGATTCTGAAATGGCAGCCGTTCTATGTGGAGTGAGATGAAATCTCAGTGTTATTTTCATCTGCATCTCTCGAATGACTAATGATGTTGAGCATTTCTTCATATGCTTCCTAGCTGCTCTTACTTCTTCCTCTGAAAAGTATCTGTTCATTTCAGATGCCCATTTTTGAATTGGGTCATTAAATTTCGGTGGGCTGATTTTTTTCAGCTCTTTATATATTCTAGATAGTAGCCCTTTGTCTGAGGAACAGCTGGTAAAGTTTTTTCTCATATTGTTGGTTGCCTTTTTGCTCTGTTGGTGGTTTCCTTTGCTGTGCAGAAGCTTTTTAAAAGAATGAGATCCCATTTATTGATTTCTTTAGACCCAACCAAAAAAAAAAAAAGAGAGAGAGAGAACTACAGGCCAATATCTCTAATGAACATCAATGCAAAAATCCTCAATAAGATCCTGGTAAACAGAATACAGAGAATTATCAAAAAGATTATACACCCTGACCAAGTTGGATTCATCCCAGGGATGCAAGGATGGTTCAATACATGTAAATTAATAAATGTTATACGATATATTAACAGGCTTAAGGACAAAAATCATATGGTCATCTCAATTGATGCAGAAAAAGCGTTTGACAAAATACAACACCCATTTATGTTCAATACCCTACAGAAGATCAGAATAGATGGCCCGTATATCAAGGAATTTATATTCTTGACACCTTTATAAAAATAAATTGATTACAGAGTTTTCTGTTCTATTATGTATTTAAATTTTGAGAAAAATATTTATTTGATACTTTAAGATATAGGAAGAGCAGGGCTGGGGATTTAGCTCAGTGTTTCCAGCACTTGCCTTGCAAGCTCAAGGGCCTGGGTTTGATCCCTGGTAACCACATAAAACAATTTTGTTCAAAGTGACTCACGCCCACCAGCAATCAGTACCACATAGC
Source organism: Petromus typicus (assembly GCA_004026965.1). Classification (NCBI taxonomy): domain Eukaryota; kingdom Metazoa; phylum Chordata; class Mammalia; order Rodentia; family Petromuridae; genus Petromus; species Petromus typicus. The sequence goes on along the minus strand of PVIR01009231.1, from coordinate 18,436 downwards.
TCCGTGCTGGGCATGGTGGCTCATGTCTGCAATCCCAGTACGTGGGAGACAAAGGCAGGAGGATTCCTGAGTTCAAGGCTCAGTTCAGGATCAGCCTGAACTACAAAGTGAAACCCAACCATCTCTCAAATAATTAAATAAATAAAAATAAAAACAAAAGATATAGGAAAAGTAGAATGAGATAAGTACATGTATTATCTTCAACTAACTTTGGTCTAGAAGTAGGAGAAAGTGAGTAAGGTCACAGAGCTGTAGAAGTGAAACAACAATCTGAATTCAGGTGACCAGGTGAACAGACACAGAGAGAACACCTTTAACCACTACATTGTATCAGTTTCTGATTGTTTATTTCTTTTCTTTGAACTATTTAAGCTAGCTTCTTGTGGTAAACATTGAGGTATAATTTTTAAAACTTTTAAATAGTAAAACTGAGTCAGAGTACTACAAATTTTTTTTTAAAATCTGATTTCATCTACTCTAGTTCCATTAATAGCAATTTTGGAACCTTTATATAAAAGTGCAAGTTAAGATTTTTTTAGCCTCCTTGAGAAAATCAGAGGCTATATTTGGAATTCAAACTCAGCTCCCTGATAATTAGTTCAAATTATTATCCTCAACTATGCATGGGTCATGATTATTATATGTTATCAGCAATAGATCCTGTATGGTACCTCAAAATATATCACTCAATCTAAAATTTTTAGCCTAATTTTTACTCCCTCCTAAGTAACTGTGGTGTCCAAGGACATATTTCTAACAAAGTCAGTGTTAGGGTCCAGACTGTGATGGGTCCCTACCTAACAATGTCAGTTTTTCACTTCTAATAAGCAAAACAAGGCTCAGTCCTGTAAGGCATTCCTTTTACTTTGGACAATCCTCTAGTAAATATATGTAGATTTCCTCAAAATTGAATATAGTACACATACTTAGTGACATACAGAACCTTTGTTTTTCATTGATACTTTTATTTCTTCCTTTATTTAAACACAATGAAGTAGGAGGACAGAGATGGAAAGATAAACTAAGTTACGTGCACCTCAATTTTGTCAAGTTTAATTTTTATTTAACCACTTACCTAAGTCACTAGTAAAATATTAATCATTTTATCCTCTTTCCATTACCATATTCTTCTCTTACACAGTGTAAGATGGTATCTGGAACTGTCGGATACTCTGTTTCCCAGAGACATGGGAGTCAGGCTATTCAGTTCATGTTGTGTTTTCTAAACCCTGGACAGTCTCAGCTACAAAGTGGCAGGTCCATTCTCACCTTTCGAGACTCAGCCTTTGGCACCCAATACCCTGATGAAGAGTCTGCTGTGCAATGCCCTCTTTATCCTGATTCCAAGCTACAGTGACCTGCTGACTCACCTCACTTTCCTTCCTGGCCTACCCAGGGTACAAGGAATCTTCTGAGTTCATTCACTCTCACCCCAGGCCACACCATGGAAGCAGAGCTCCTGCTCAAGGCTCTCCTAGCCTTAACTGGTTGGTTAGTAATCACTTTTATTTCACTCATGCACTTGGTTGGCTTCTTTGTGTCCTTTACACTCTCCTAAAAGTCTCATCTTAGGGTCACATCCTCAGCTTTCATTGCAAGAAGGAGCAAGCACAGAGATGAGCTCTTGATCCCTTGCACTATGCCTCCTATTCTTCCACGCACTCTCAGACTAAAGTAGTTGAGTTGCTGTCCCACATTATGAGACAAATACACGTAAAACGTACTCTTGGTTTTCTCTGTACCTGATTTATTATAGAATTTTATAGATGAATTTACTAGAAGTAGCTTTTCATACATTCATAGAAGTTAAGTAAATTCTGGAAATTGTCTTTTCTCCTCAAAGCAACTGATTTTCACGAAGATGATCTTGAGAGCCCAAAATGTAACTTTAGGTATTAACAATTGAATATTGGCTTTACTGAAATGCCCCCAAATACAATTCCACTTAGTCCCAGTTACACAGTTACCTCAGGTTAAACAGAAGTAGGTAAGAAGTAGAGAGATGAAAAAGGTATGGTAGCATCTTTCAGAAATAATTCTATGTCCACAGTACTGAATGGGCACCAATTTCAGACTACAGTCAATCAACACAAGGAGAAGGAATGACTCACTCTCATATGTTTGAAGATTGCTCTGAAAAGCCATCACCTGACTCAATGGCTAAGTTTTGTAGTGTCTGTGAATCCATACATACACTGGAGACCATGGGACATGAACTTTCTTCATGATCACTTTCACCTTTCCAGTAAGTGCGCTGAAATCCTTACCTTGAACATTTGCTGGATTTCTTAGATCTAAAAGAGGCAGTCCATAAAACCATGTACAAGGAATGAACACCACTAATCTGTATATAGGATATTTATTATACTTCTAGTCTTCTGAGGAAATGCAAAATTTTTAACCTAATGCTTCAAAAGATGAAGTTATTCAAATCTTTTTATAAAAGATCCCTATTGCCAAGACTGTCTTTTCTAATCACAAGGAGGTATCAAATAGACTAAATATAGTTTATATGCCATATCACCTCAAATGTCTATCTTTTTTCCAAAAACTGCCATATTTTGTTTTAATACAGAATGAGACATCAGGAGTACTCACATTATATTTTATATTAAAAGCAGAAATGTAAGGATTTCATTAGTTTTCTATTTTCATAGAGAATCACTACTTCAACCCTTGTCCTGAAAAAAGTAAAATTTTCTCCTACTAAAATTTTAGGTAAAAATGAATTTGAAACTTGTCTCATGTTAAACTTATTTTCTATTAATAAAGACACACTTATTTCTGGATGTAGGGACATGCATGTGTAACCACGCTGCCAGGAGGCTGAGATAAGAGGACTGCCAGCCTGGGGTACACAGTGAACTCAAGGCCAGCCTGGCCTATATAGTAAGATCCTGTCTCAAAAGAAAAATTAAAATAAAAAATACACATATTAAAATTTATGTATTAAACTGTCAAATATTTGAGCTCAAGTTTATTGTTTCCTTTCATGAAGGTTCCCACAGATACATTTATCTCACATTCCAAATATTTGGTGTATATCCTCAGGATTAAACAATAGCTAATACCAGCAAATTTTAAGATAAACAATTCTCTTAATTTTGTAATATCTGTAACATTATTGTGTCCTTTATTTATGAGAATAACATCTTTTTACCATAAGAAATTGAGAAATTTCAGAAAAACATTAAAATAAACTAAAATCATACTAATCTGTGGTATGTTTTAGCATTTTACTATACATCTTTCTGGCTTTGTATACCATACAGTGGTATCTGAGTTCACAAATGCTTTTGTTTTGATAAAATTTGGTTCACAAACAAGTACGTGGCAAAATATTTTGTTTGCAAACTCTGTACTGGGTGATAAACACAACTGTGACCATCTCCCACACAAATCCAAATATGGCCATCTTTTCCCAAATCCTGGAACAAATTAAGTTCTTGAACTGAGGTTTATGGCTTTATATAACATGAAATTATATGAATTTACACTCTTGTGATCTTAGGCCACTCCCCACCATGCATAGTACCACAACTGACAAGTTTCTTTTTGTTATCACAAATGTTAAATGTTCTCATTATCCCCTTGCTTTTATAACAAAAGTAAAAGAAATGAGTAAGGAAAAGAACAGGAAGTGATTTTTAAAAAAAGGTGATTTACTGCAGAGAAGGACCAGACATAACTCGAAGACTGAAAGGAGAAGAGGAAACAACAAACACGGAGATCGGCAGCCAGCCATTCAGCTGGGGATGTGAGAGTGGTGAGGTCTACAGAAGAGGCTCTAAGAATCATTCTTTGTGCACTGAGGATGTGTATTCTACATCACACAGAAGTGTTTAGAGTTCACCTGTAAGTTTGTATTGTATTTCTGCACTTTTGATGAACAGGGTTCAAAAATCAGATGAACTGGAGCTCTTCTATTCATAGTATATATCATTTTAAAAACTTATTTTCTCCAGGTTGTTAACTGAAGACACCCCAGACTGCTTTTCCTCTCCCTGCTGTCTTCTGGGAATTTTTACTAACATGTTTGCCATGCATAATGATTACCTTCACTATAGTGAGTTGGTAAATGTACATAAAACATCTTAGTTCTTTTCACATCTCCTGTCCCTCTCCGCCCTCCCTCTCACTACTAATAAACATATTCTTTATTAGTTTTTTTTATAGTTGAGCAGCACAAACCATATGAATGTGTGTGTTGTTTTTAATTTTCAAAAAGTATATAAAATAAGCAATTTTATTTACAAAATCAAGTATTTTCTCCATGATTCTATGATAGCTATTTCTTAAAAGTAAAATTTAATGGATATTTTCAGTGTTTTGATTCCTGATAGCTAACAACCCTCCAGGAAGTTTGCATATTCTTCTAGAATAGAAATGAGAGGGTTGAGTCCTATACTCACACCAGTATTGATGACCCTCTTTTTTGTTTTTAATTTGCTTATAAGAGTGGAAAACAACAGAAATGTTAGATAATTTTTAATTCCATTGCTTGACAATAATACAAAATATCATAGGTTTATTGACCAAGAAGTAACACTGATATTAGAAGGTTCTGTTGAGGCCAATAATTCTCACTACATATCCAAGAATTACTTTACTCTGCAAAAGTTGTTTAAATAAAATCCCGGTTAAAATAACAGAATTAAAAGAACGTACCACAAAGGACCATAAAATTTAATAGAATGTTAACTCTTCTAGGTGAATTGCTCTATTAAAAGTACTCTTTTCTTATACATTATATCAATTTTTTAAAAATAATAACAATTCTAAGTCAATGTCTATAAAAATATATAGTACAATAATCAGTATCAAAATAAAAACATTTGAAGTTCAAACAAAATGTATTGAAAAAAATTATCATTCTTATATGGTCTAAAATATGTTTGTGATCATGGTGTGTATATAAAATGTACCAATAAAATCAATTTTTAAAAAATAAAATATTTTAAAAATGTTTCTAATATATCCTGTTAGCAAACAGCTTTGTTTTATACTTTTAAAAAATCCTTCCTGTAAATATACCCATTACATAAAGTTAATACATTTCAATAGTCTTACTTATAAAAAAGTTAATCCAAGTCAACTGTTTTTAGAAGTTTCAAGCTTCACTCAACCTTGACAAGGTTGCAGATAGCAACTCTGAAAATGCTATTTACATATAATGCCATATTTTCAAGGATAGCATTATTTCAAGAACTAAAAGAAAAATTATGCTTCTTCTATTCTAAGAGCATGTTTTATTATGTTGTGGTTCAAAGAAATGATAGTCACACATTACTACAGTTTAGTTCTAGTTTCCCCAGAAGCTCATGTGTTCAGAGGTGGGGCTTTTGGAAGGTGAGTGGGTCACCCAAGCACTACATTCAGTTCACAGGTGAATGTGCTGTTTGGTTGGTGGTTAGAAAAGGAGTGGCTGGGAGTGTGACCTGGAAGGCCGTGTCTTCCCCCCAGGCTCCTCCCTCATGTCTGTTTCCAGGCCTTCAGGACATGAGCATTTCGCATCCACCAAGCCCCGCTGCATGCTGTGTTTTCCTAGTCAATGGACCATGGGCTCTAACAGTGAACCAATATAAGCCTTTGCTCCTTTAAATTTCATCATCGAGTACTGTGTTCCAGCAATGAGAAAGTGACTGAGAAATACATGTTTTTAGAAATTACAGTAGTATATATACTTCACCAAAGAGTAGTTCTCCCATAAGTGTCAAAGTTATCCACTTCTACTTTCTTCCTCTGTTTGGGTCACTTTGAGGAAATGTTATTGAAATTCCATACAACACAGACTTCATATGCCCAAAATGAACTCATAATCCCCTTATTACTCCTTCTGTACACAAACACATAAACCTGCTCTTGTCCCATTATTGTCTCCTGTAACAAACAATAAAGTCACTATAGCCTTCAAACTCCCAACATTGAACTAGACACCAAGTCCTATTGATTCTACTCCCTAAATATACTCTTAACCTATTTTCCCATCAATCCCTCTGAAGAATCCTTAATTTAGATCTTGATTAACAAAATGACATTCTAATGTTTTTCCCTGATTGTAATCTTCTGATCTAAACTCTAACCCTCCCCTAATCAATTCTCCTTGAAGCTGTCAGAAGAATCATTCCAAAATTCAGATCTCAATATATCACTAACATTCTAAAAATCTGACTATATATTTTCAAAACTCCTAAGTTTTACACACAAGTTTCCATATATTTTGATAGCTGCTCACTCAGAAGCAACATAGCCTCCTCCTGTCATACACACACACACACACACACACACACACACACACACACACACACACACACACCCTATCTCTCAGCACTGCAGGGTGGTTTACTCTGCCTTGATTTTACCTCAGAATTTATTCTGTTTCTCTAAACACTTTATACCCTACATCCTACACTATTCTTCCTACTTTATTGCCTATAAGATGTGTAACTTTGAAGACAATTCAAGTTCATCTTTCATAAATATGCCTTCCCAGAAAACTATATCCATGGTTTCATACAAATGTGACTACTTATCCTAAGTCCTTAATTCAAGAACTAGCTACTTGACAGCAAGAGTTTTCTTCTTTCATACATGTGTCTATAGCCCACTGTTCCTCCTTAGTCAAAGTAGCTTTTAAAAAATGACTGTGGAAGGTAACAAATTCATACAATTCCAACATTAAGGAAGGTCTGACTTTGTCTTGGAAAGATGCCTTGAAACTTGCTCTATACAATGAAGTCTTCTAGAACAATTAAATTCTTTTGGATATAAATAATTTAACAAATTTACTGTCAAGCAGATGTTTAGGGGCAGAGCCACTTTGATTTTCTGCCTGTAACCTCTATTAATCCCATAAGACCATCTTTTTTTTTTTTTTTTTTTAGGTTTTTTGAGACAGGGTCTCGCTTTGTGGTTCAGGCTGGCCCTGGCTCAGCCTTAAACTCACATCACAGCAATCCTCCTGCCTCTGCCTCCCGAGTGCTGGGATTATAGGTGTGAGCCACCACGCCCAGCACTGTGGTATGTGGTACTGGTTGCTGCTGGGCGTGAGTCTCCACACCCAGTATGGTATGTAGTCACCGGGGGAATCGAACCCGGGCCCTTGCGCTTGCAAGACAGGCGCCGGAACCACTGAGCTAACTCCCCGGCCCCCCATAAGACCATCTTAAACCAAATAGAGATCACAAGAGAATTATATGCTCTATGAAAATATAGCTACTGAAATTCTCCATGAGTCTTCAATGTTGCACACCTTTTGTGAGTTGAGTACTGATGATCTTTGCTCCAAATATCTACAAAGATGTTTGTGCAGTAAACAGTTTTGGAAGGCAAACATAGGATCCACCTCTACAGCAAAGTTTGTCTACTATCCTAAATTATAATCACAACATTTTCCTTTCATATAAAGGGCAAGTTTACTTGAAGTCCATAATAAATACATATCTGAATTTCTTAACTTGAATTTCTTCAACTGTGACAAACCCTCCATATGTATAAGATTTTTCCCCTTTTCAAATTCCTCATAGAATTGGAGGGCAAAGGGAAATAAGACAAATATTTAGCTCATGTAGCTGGTTAAATAGTGGAAAATGAAGCTCTCCATCTTATAACAAGAATCTTGCTGTTTCCTCTAGGGCTTGTTCAACTATAGCATGCTAACATCTTAATGTTGAAGTAGGATACATCTACAGGTGCAACACAATCACTTAGAGTGGCCTTAAGCAAACCCATGTTGTGGAACATGTCTGTAATCTCAGTATTCTAGAAGGTTGAGATGGAAGGATCACAAGTTCAAACCTGCCAGTGTGTTTTGCCTTAACACCTTAATCATCCAGACAATAATTACAATCAAACAACTTTTTATAAAGAACAGTGCCTTTCTTCTACTGCCTCTCTGTAAAACATAAACCATCCTTGTTACTCCTGAACTATTTCTTCCTCCCTCACATTTATCCTGACATGGTCAATTGCAGAATGACTTCCTTTGTTTTATCTTCTCTAAAATACTATAGAATCCAGAAGTAAACATGACCAAAAGAAACACATAAAGTACATTTCAAAATTCAGAAGGTGATTAGGGCATTAGAACCTCTTCACCTTCAAGCTGCTGCCTACGAATATGAAATTGAGCAAACCAATATTAACATTTGAATTGGACCAAGCCTACAAAATCCACCATGATCTCAACAGATTTCACTGAAGTTACAACTGTCAGAGATGGTCTCCTCAAATACAGGTAGGCCAAGCAATCAATAATGGATAGCCTAGCAATATACAACCTCAAGTCACAATAACTTCTCTATGCCAATCATCTTTCTTTTCATGTAGTCAGTGAAATTATTCTCATGTCATGTCCCCCTTCCCTTTAAAATCCCTACACAAATGGGTTTCTGTGGAGCACTCATTCAGAGATATAATTTTTTAAATACCCAAGACCCATTGTTTCTACGTTTCAGTATATCAACAATACTTGAAATTGGCAACACATGCTCTTTGAGGAAGATATTATGGCTTGTATGTAGATGCTCTCCCAAAGCTTCCTATACTCTTATGTAAAGCTCTTTAGATGTGGCTGGACTTAGGAAGTGCTATATAAGTCTTGTGGTACTTGATTATCCCAGTAATTGGTTTCGGATATAGAAAATGGGAAGGATCATCATAGGTATTGCCTAGCTTTGGTAGAAAATAAAGGGAGGCTATTAAGCCATGGTTTGAAAAACTGCATGGTGCTGGCAAAGTAACAGACCTGAAGATCAATGGAGAACATTAGAAGATCCAGAAACTATTTCACATGCACTGAGCCACCTCATTTTTGACAAAGGAGCCAAAAATCCTCAGTGGAGGAAAGATAGCCTCTTTAACAAATGGTGCTGGAAAAACTGGGCTTTAACTTGCCAAAGACTAAAACTAGACCTAGCTCTTTCACCATGTACCAAGCTAAAATCAAAGTGGATAATAGACCTAAATATTAAAACAGACACTCTGAACCTGTTGCAAAACAGGTTAGGTAAAACTTTTGAAGACATTGGCTTAGGCAAAGACTTCTTGAGCAAAACTTCTATCACACAGGAATTGGCAGAAGAAATCAAGAAATGGGACCTCATTCTTTTAAAAAGCTTCTCCACAGCAAAGGAAATCACCAACAGAGTGAAAAGGCAGCCAACAATGTGAGAAAAAATCTTTACCAACTGTTCCTCAGACAAAGGGCTACTCTCTAGAATATATAAAGAGCTCAAAAGAATCAGCCCACGCAAATTTAAGGACCCAGTTCAAAAATGGGCTTCTGAAATGAATAGATACTTTTCAGAGGAAGAAGTAAGAGCAGCTAAGAGGCATATGAAGAAATGCTCAACATCATTAGTCATTTGAGTGATGCAGATGAAAACAACACTGAGATTTCATCTCACTCCACAAAGAATGGCTGCCATATCAGAATTATCCAGCAATAAATGTTGGTGAGGCTGTGGATAAAAGAGAACCCTTCTCCACTGCTGGTGGGAATGTAGACTCATATGTCCTCTGTGGAGATCACTGTGGAGATTCCTCAAAAAACTAGGATTGGAGGTCCCATTTGACCCAGACATCGCTCTGCTAGGCATATACACAAAGGAATTAAAAGAGTAATTTCACAGCAATGTATGTGCACCCATGTTTATAGCAGCTCAATTTGTGATCACTAAGTCTTGGAAATAACCCAAATGTCCATCAACTGGAGACTGGATAAAGAAAATGTGGTTCTTTTATACAATGGAGTATTACTCTGCCATTAAAAATGATAATATTGGGCCCGGAGATATAGCCCCATGGTTCTGGAGCCTGTCTTGCAAACACAAGGACCTGGGTTCAATCCCCGGTAACCACATAACAATACTGGGCATGGAGACTCACCCCAGCAGCAACCAGTACCACATACCACAGTGCTGGGCGTGGTGGCTCAAGCCTGTAATCCCAGCACTCGGGAGGCAGAGGCAGGAGGATTGTGATGTGAGTTGGAGGCTGAGCTCAGGGCCAGCCTGAACCACAAAAAGTGAAACCCTGTCTCAAAAAAAAAAAAAATATTAATATATATATATATAAGATTAAGATTAATTAAGATAATATATATATAAGATTAAGTCATTTATACTCAAATGGGTATACCTTGAGCACGTCCTCATAAGTGAAATAAACAGGTCACATATGTGTAAATATTATACATTTTCTCTGGTATGAGAAAATGAATTTTTAAATGAGTTGTAGTATGTATAGTTGATATTGTGAAGCAGAAAATATTTAGAAGGAAAGAGTGTAAGGGTAAATAACTAGGGGAAAACGAATGTGGTAATAATAAAAAAGAAAACAAAGGTTGTGTATACGGGGTTGGGGGATGCAGGGCCGGGGAAAAGGGAACAAATGAGAATCAAGTCATGTCATATTCTGTTAGAATCAATGTTGAATGCGATTATGATGTGTATTCATAATGTACCAATAAAGGTAATTTTTAAAATATATCTTTAACATAATATTTTTAAAATGTCAAAAATTAATGTAAAATAACCTCAATATTATTAAAGCAGTTTTAAAAGAAAAAAAAAGAAAGAAAAGAAAAGAAAGGGAGGCTGGTGACTGCTGCTGCTTCTGCTTTCAATCTACCCTGCCATGAACTTTTTCTACTCTGGCATGCCCCCTCTTCCATGCCACCTGCTTTGGAGCTACTTGACTATGGACTGAAACCTCAACAAATTGTGAGCTGAAATAGACCTTTCCCCCGTTACTTGTAGTTGTTAAGAATTTTTCTCAATAGCGAGAAAAAAAAAATCTAAGAGTATAAATGGTTCGTATATTTATTGCAATAGATTGCAGATAGCAATGTTATGCCATTGGAAATATTGTACAAATTATTTTTTAAAATAACAAGAAAATTAAGCCAAAACATTTTACTTTACTTAGGAGAATAGAATCACTTTTAGATCAAGAATTAAGTATTTGTAAACCATTTAGCTTCCAATAAAAACTGTGTTCTTACTGATTCATCATTGAGCAAACTGTCTGGCACAGTCAATACCAACCAGATACACAGTGGAATTACTTTGGGTGCTGAATTTACTGAATTAGAATTTCTTGAATACAAGGTAAAGCAATTTTTAGTTTAGAGAAGATCCCTTAGAATATCTAAGAAGTACAAAAATTTGGAACTGGCTGCAAAATAATGTGACCAGGAAGCTTTTGGGTTTCAATTAGCAGCTTTATTAAGGAAAACAGGATATTTTGTGTAGCAGTAACTAATTCCCAAAGCAAAAATTAAATTTTAGGAGATAAGTTTCATGAATCAAGATACTTTTATAACATCAAAAACATTTGACTAAGCTTAATAGTTTTTATTTTCTCAGATATTTACTGGAATGGCACTTATCAACTAAATTATTATTAATACAGGAAGTCCTTTTAATAAGTATTTTTTTCTGACTCAATAATATTTATGTGCAGTGTAGATGTGAGAAAAGTAATTGTTTGTTGGTATATGTGAAATAAAAGAATAGCTACTCAAACTGCAAATCATACTTGTTTTGCTTAGAAATCTGACTAATTTAAGTATTCTAACTACTTCAAGAATTCTAACTACTTCATAGGTACCTTGAGACACCACAATGAAATGACCTCTACATAAGGTATGGACTAAATTAAAAAAACTGAATCTCTTACCACTTAAAAACTACTAGCATATTTAGCTAAAATATCATCATGTAGAAGGACACTTTCATTACACAATTCAATGTTTTCACACAGTATTTTTTTTTAATTTGACTTCATCATCCTCTCTCAGATAAATATTATTTACCCCATTTACTAATGTGGATACTGAAATATATTCAGGTTAAGTAATTAGACTTTCACTTTTAAAAGATGGTTAAAAATTTCAATTTTCCTGACTGTTAGTTTTTCATAATATACATGAGACAGTACTGCCACTATTAGGCAGCTACAGGTATAGAGGGAAAAAGTTTAAGAGTAGAATTTACTCTTTTTCAACCAAGGTTGAATAGGAGGCTGAATATGCCCGAAACATGAAATCTGACTACTGAATCATTTGCTCCATCTATTCAAAAACTTTAACTTAACTTCTTTGGCATAAATTAGAACTCAGACTTCCTATTCTACAATGCTAAGACCTGTCTTCTGATAGATGTATGTTTGCTGACTTCCTCATGGAGACAGACTATAACTGTTACCAATGAAACTGAAGAGAATTACACTCCTAAGAGTTAAGTGCAGATAGAAAATAGAAGATTAAGTCACATTCAGAAAAAACAATATTTGAGAAAAGCGTATAGAATGACATTGTCAGAAACTTGCAGGGATATGAGATAAAAAGCAAAAAAACATTACTAGGACACACTTTAGGGATGATCAGATTAAACCACCTATTTTGAGCTAAACTAAATTTGAAAAAAAACTCATGTATTGAATCTCAAAAGCCTAGTTCCTCAAAATATAACAATACTCGGCAACAGGACCTTTAAAGAGATGATTAATCATGAAGTCAAAAGATGAACTCTAAACTGCTTTGCTGACATTTATATAGCAAGAGGAACTTCTTAAATGTACAGGGAAATATCAGGAATGTGTGTGGTGAGCTAAGACCTGTGAAAAGGCACCAGAGGGAAGGTCATCTCCCAGAACAGGAAAGGACTCTGAATCACGCAACCTCAAAAGCCCCTTGATGAGGGCCTCTCACCTCCAAATAACATTTTGTCATTAAATCACCAGTCTGTGAAATTTTGCTGTCAGCCCTCACAAACTGAGACACCATCCATTTAACAGATTAATCTAAAGAGGTGAAGTTACCTGAGTCCATGTGACTGTGCACTTGGAACTGGCCCATTACTGTATAATCAGTCAGAGTCATGTGCTAGGCTAGTCATTTGCAGGAGATGATAATTTCTCATCTGGGATCTCCTAGAATCCACCTTTGCAAAAGATTATAGATACAATTATCTGAAAGGTCTGTTTATGACCATAGGTTTTATCACTAGTCTTCTCACAGGGCAGGCACAAACAGTGCCAGGGAGTGAATCTCTGAGAAGAGTCCCAAAGAGTAGTGTACAGGGAATTGGTTGATAAACACTTTAGCTTTCTTTCTTTTTGACAAGATTAATCCTGCCTACACTATCCTCTAAGATCTCCAAGGGGATGAAGTTCCAATTTCCACTTATTTCCCATTTCCATGTTTTTTTTCTTTCTGTCTCACACAAAACCATCACTAAATTACATTTATTCTGCAGTTCAGAAACCAGAGCTGAGCTTCTCATATCAAAATAGCAGGGAGCTGCTGCTCTATAGATAAAGCAATACAACTAACACGCCAAGAATCTGCTGCAAGTTTCTAATAACTTGCATAGCTTTGAAGATTCGCAGTAACCTGGGAGGTAGACAGCGTTGTTATCTCCTTTGCATATGACCATGGCTGACTATATGAGAAAGATAATGTGGCATAATGTCTCCAAACCCAGATTCTGCAACCACACTGTTTGGGTTCAAATCCCAATTCCAACCCTTGTTTATTCAAGAGATATTATTTGGCTTTCTCATCTATAAAGCTGTAATAATGCTAGTTGCATTAGCCATTTTCCTTACTGGAACATGTCCAGTAGTGTTATGTCAGTACTGGGGATCAAACCCAGCCCTTGCACTTGCAAAGCAGGCACCAGAACCACTGAGCTAAATCCCCAGCCCTACATTTCTTAAAAATACCTGAGCTCATCAGTGGGCCAACCTCCTGATCATAGCATTCAGTCACATCCTGAAAACCCACTTCTAAACCTAAGAGACCTTGAGGGATATTCTAAATGTAAATCATAACACTAGTACTACTTCAATTGTAAAATAGGGATATTGACAAATTTACAGTGTTAAGTGAAGATTGTAAACGAGTTAATATGCGTGAAGTATTGTAAACATTTCCTGCCTCTTAGTAATTCACATGTAAGTGCTTGTTAAATAAGTAAAGGAAAAGTACAAAGAAATTTATATATACTGCAACTTTGTAATAGTTTGTGTATAAAATTATTCTTAAAATGTCTGTCCTGACTTTTTTTTTGTTAACCTTTAATTCTTGTACTATAAATACATTCATATGAAGTACCTTTTAAAAATCTTTCCTTGACTCTATGACCTCCTCTAGTTTCTGATGAAGTCACTGAAAATTCTTTGGCAAAAAGACAGAGTGAGCATCCTGCCATATCTAATGGTTTCTTCAAAATCTCAAAGTTTTAACACAGTCTACTTTTTTCACTCTTCTTTGTAGTTTAAGCTTCCCAAATTCCTTTCTACTCTGACATTAGAAACTTATTTACTTCAATTTTTCTCAAGACTCTGAGTTTTACTTTTTAGACTTAGATTCTCTGTAGCAAGAATCTATTTTGTGCAGCACAGAAGCTTTCATATGTGTGAGAAATGATCACTTCTCTTCCATCCCAGCCTTCCAGTTTTTCAGTCATCTGATTCTCCCTCTACATTCCAATCCCTTACTCATGTCTCTCATACACATTCTTGTTCTTCTGCCTGCTCTAGGGAATGCCTTAGGCCTGGCATTTGTCTCAGTTTTCTTATTCAATCATATTCTCCTCCCAAGAAATCCATTACTTGGCTTAATATTTATACATTTTTATGTCTGTATACCCTTCTTATTGCACAGGCAACTTCAGATCAGAAAATCCAAATGAGACTCATTCTTCCCTTCCCACCAGTGAAGCTTATTCCTTAAGTGTTCTAAAAATCACACTAGGTTATCATACCTTATGATTTATGTAATAAATCCAATTACCACTGTAATAAATCTTGAACTAAAATTCTTCTGTCAGTCTTGCCTCAAATTACACTTTAAATTAATAACCAAATAAATTGGCTACCAAGTACCACAGATAGGTGTTGAGTGTCTCACAAACATCCATATTTTAAAGCACTCATCTTCTCTACTGGAATGTGGTGATAATATTCTGGTGAATACACTTATAGTACTTTCCCTAAATCATTTAGATATTTTCTATTTTCAGAGCACTGCTACTCAAATAATCCTTCCTTTGTCCCCCAGAGTGACACGACAATGGTAGATAATGCTGCTACTCTCCAATTTCTTCTTCCTTTCTGCACAAAGAAAAATTCTTACCATCTCAAACATCCTAGAGTAGAGTAAGTCCATGTGATTTCCTTAGACAAAAGTGTATGTAAGGAAGCAATTACTCCCAGATAAAGATTACAAAAAGTGCATGTGTGAAGTTACACTCTGTACTCTTCTGCATCATCATCCAAAACTCTCAATGTTGAATGTGATGATGTTGGTATTCATAATGTACCAAAAAAGATTTGAATTTTTTTTAAATGACACAGTCCTGCCAACCAGTGTTCCTGGGTGAATATTTAAGTTCAAGCTGCATATCTTCCAACCATTGCCAAAAAGATCTGTGAGTTAATTTGTTTCTACAGCTCAACATCTTACTGATAAAACTTCTAAAATAAAATTTGATCATGCCACTGCCCACATAAAATTCTGTAGCAGGTGAAGGAGTAAGATGTTAAATCTTTGTTTGTTTGTCCTTTTGTCCTTATATAAGCCATGTTTCAGGGTGTCACACTTTTGTCCTACTGCTATCCTGAGCTCTTGCCCTTCTGTTGCTTAACTGACTAACTTCTACTCAGACTTTAAGAACAAGTATTAGAGTCTCCAAGGAGGCATTTCTTGAACTTTCAAGCTGATTTTTAAACTTCTCAAGGGGATATTTGAGATTTATCTTTTTTATCCCATTTCAGTCACTCCCTTAGCCTTAAACAGCACTCAATATGTGTGTCTTGAACTCTCCTTGTAAAAGGATTCAAAAACAAATAATTGTCAATGAAGAAGTTAACCATTTTAGTTAAATTTATTTTCTTTACAAGGATATACATATCTTTGTTCCTAAATTGATTAATCTGATCATTTTTTTTCAAAAACAAGTTAATAAAATAATTTATTTTATTTGGTTTTATTTAATTACTTTTTCATTCAATACACACTGAAAAAAATAAATAAAGGAATATCTCTAAGCATTGGAAAACTTCAGCACATTAGTACAAGCAAACATGACTAGGTCCTGCAGTGGATTCTACATTTGTTTTCTGAAAAATATTTATATAATTATAAACTTGACATTATTTATCTTCTTTAGCCTTTTAACTTTTTCTTTACAAACTTTATTGCCACTTTTACATATCACTTCATTTATTATTAATTTTTCCCCACTATAATTTAATTTTTTTCTTGAAAGGATTTTCTTTCTTTTTTATATTGTTCTATATCCAAGACTGAGGAATAGTTATTGTACATAATAGGAATTGAATAAAAATATAGTTAACACAGAATATGTGAACTAATTTAAAAAGCTTTTTAATTAAATATATTTAACTTAGTAGAGGGAATAAATTTAATTACCATAAATAGACTTTATAAATATCTCATATTAATATGATCAAACTATAGTGCTAATAAGTAACAAAACTAGTGTATTCTCACTAATAAATACCAGTCATCAATCTCAGAGGTATAAATTAGGAATATGTGTTCCTCACTTTTCCTTTTCTTCTTTTATTTTCTTTCCTGTAAGTGCTCACAAAGTCAGAATAATATCAAAGTGTATATAGATTTGTTTTATATAATGTTATAATCTCAAATTTAATACTTTTATATTAATTTCACATTTAACTATGAAACTTGTTTATATCATGCTTATTAGAACTGAAATGTGAATGTTTTCTCTCGCCATACACAAAACTAAATTCGAAAATTACAAAAGACACTAATTCACAATCTAAAATAATAAAGCTACTCGTGGGGCCGGGGATTTAGCTCAGTGGTTCCAGCGCCTGTCTTGCAAGCGCAAGGACCCAGGTTCGATCCCCAGTTAACCACATACAATACTGGATGTGAAGACTCACCCCAGCAGCAACCAGTACCACATACCACAGTGCCGGGCGTGGTGGCTCATGCCTGTAATCCCAGCATTCGGGAGGCAGAGGGAGGAGGGTTGCTGTGATGTGAGTTTGAGGCTGAGCTACAAAGTGAGACCCTATATCAAAATAATAATAATAATAATAATAACAGTAATAATAATAATGATAATAATAAAGCTACTCAAAAAAGGGAAACACTTCAAAATATTTGTGTAAGCAATGATATTATGAATATGACTGCAAAGAACATAAACAAAAATAATATTTGAAAAATGAGATTATATCCAATAAAAAACCCCTACACATCAAAAGAATAAACAAGCATAATAAATAATCTCTATATTAAAAGAAAATACTTTCAAATTATTTACCCAACAACGAATTAACATTCAGGGTATATCAATAACTAAAACTATTCAGCTGTTAAAAGTAGTACTAATACCTGTGAAATATGCTGTTGGGATTTCAATTGGGATTGCATTGATTCTGTAGAGTAGTTTAGGGAGTCGAGTCATTTTTGACCATATTGGTTCTTCCTACCCAGGAGCAAGGTATGTCTTTCCATTTTTTGATATCATCTTCTATCTCCTTTTTCAGAGTTCTATAATTTTCAGAGTAGAGGTCTTTCACCTCCTTTGTTAGATTGATTCCTAGATATTTTATTTTTGGGGGTTGCTATTGTGAAATGAACTGACTCCCCAATTTCTATCTAGTGGTCTACTTTTTTATGTATACAAAGGCTATTGATTTTTGAACATTGACCTTGTATCCAGCTAAGAGACTAAATTTGGCGATTAGGTCCAGCAGTTTTTTAATTGAGTTTTAGGATCCTCTAGATAGAGTATCATGTCATCAGCAAATAATGACAGTTCAACTTCTTTTCCTACCTTTTTTCCTTTTATTTCTTTCATTTGCCTAATTGCTATGGCTAATATTTCAAGAACTATATTAAACAGAAGTGGTGAGAGAGGACATCCTTGTCTTGTTCCTGATCTTAGTGTGAAAGGTTTCAATTTTTTACCATTTAGTATGATGCTGTCTGATGGTTTCTCATAGATAGCTTTTATTAGTTTGAGAAAGAGACCATCTATTCTGATCTTCTGTAGGGTTTTGAGCATAAATGGGTGTTGTATTTTGTCAAACACGTTTTCTGCATCAATTGAGAGGACCATGTGTCTTTTGTCCTTCAGTCTGTTAATATAGTGTATAACACTTATTGATTTACATATGTTGAACCATCCTTGCATCCCTGGGATGAATCCAACTTTGTCTGGGTGTATAATCTTTTTTTTGTTTTGTTTTATTTTGTTTTGTTTTTGTTTTTGTTTTTGTTTTGAGACAGGGTCTCGCTTTGGTGGTTCAGGCTGGCCCTGAGCTCAGCCTCAAACTCACATCACAGCAATCCTCCTGCCTCTGCCTCCCGAGTGTTGGGATTACAGGCATGAGCCACCACACCCGGCACTGTGGAATGTGG
>PVIR01009230.1:0-53951 GCA_004026965.1 Petromus typicus | reverse complement strand
CGCAGGAAACTCACCAGGAACTATCAGAGCTTAGACTACTGGATTCACAGCACCAACCCCGGCCTCCCAGGTTACCTGTCACTTTAATCTTGCTCAATATTTAACATTTGGGAAATGCTCCAGTGCCTCCCAGAGACATTACTCTCCTGGTATAAGCTACGAGGACGTCCCCTCCAGTCATCAAATTTAATGTGAGGATTATTAAAGGGAATTTGCTAATATTAATGTCCACTTTCAACTTGAAGGCCTGAGCTACAAATTTCTCCTCTTTTGGCTAGTGGAGACCAGACCAAGGAAGAAATCCAAATAAAGTTAAAGGAAATATCTGCTGCTGCACAATTATTTCATGTAACATGGAGGACAGAGGTAGCAATGCATTATCCTCACAGAGATACGTTTACACACAAAGCCACGGTGAACTTTTACTGTTCTGAGGCCACTCTGTAACAGCACAGGAGGCACGGCATGTATAAACTTCTGCAGAGTAACAGGAATCAATAGCCTTAAAAGTAACGTCACCCGCTGGGATGTGCCAACCACTTCCTAGCCGGCATCTGTACTGTCATCCAACCTCAACACTGAGTTAGACCATGCTGCCATCCATTTGTACACCTGGGGGAAAACGGAGATTTTGTGATGTTATGTTCTCTTGCCTTCCATAGCCTCTGCTCTCAAATATCCTTCGCTATGGCAAAGAAATACCACAGAGGCCAAGTTCATGGGGCCAGGAGGGCCGGGAGCCCAGACCCACTTTTTACTAGTTGTGCAACCTCAGAGAAGCTGCTCCCCTATTCTACACTTCAGTTTCCACCTCTGTATAAGGACATTCAGGGTTGGCATAGGTGTGAAAGGCAACACCCACCTCGGAGTCAGGAGCACGCTGTGTGTGCAAAGGCTTATCCCAAACACCTCCCAGTGCTGCTGCTGAGAGGGACATCACATTCCTGGTTCCCTTTACAGCACCAACAATCAACTATTCGTTTATCTGAGCCACTGATATGATGTCCAAAGGACACTGAATGGCACCATTAATATGAACTAGAGCCAGGTATGGTGACACAGGCCTGTAGGCCTAGCCCTCCGGGAGGCTGAGGCAGGAAGATTACAAGTTCGAGCCCAGGTTGGGATGCTTAGTGAGACTCTATCTCAGAATAAAAACTGGGCTTGGGAAACACCCCCTGTAGGAAGGTAGTAGTGTGCTGCAGTGCAGTACGGCCCAGGGCAGGAGGCAAGTAATTCCACGTGCAGATGGAAAGGGCATGGGACTGTTCTACAGCCTCCCATCCTTGTGCAGAAGCCGGGGTCCATCTCTAGGCAAATTCCCAGTTGACAACCAATTCAGAGAATAAAAAGTACTCATTTTTAGATATGCTCCAGACTCAACAAAAATCCTCATTAAAACCTGAGGCATTTACTTATTTTTCAGAGTATACAACCTGGAGATTATGGTTAAAATGCATAAGGAAATGTTCCATGTTTCTGAGATGTCTGCATATTCAACTTGTAGGCAGCAATCTGCTATGGTGTAAGCAAAGCATGCTATCACTAACGTCTTGTATTTCAATTTTCTTTACACCAAAACAACAAAATATTTAAACAGTTAACATCTGTTCAGAGACCTCAGAGATGGAAGATTTCGAAGGCAGAGGCAGTGTGTTGACTACAGGAAAAGTCAAATTACACAGGGGCCAGATTTCTGTAAGCCTGACCTATTGTGTCAGAAAAGAAGAGCCAAATGCTGGAAAATGTATGGAGGGAAAACTGAAACCATAAACAATCTGAGAGACTTAAATGAACAGATGGCAACAGACAAATAAAGACAAGGAGGATTTAAAAAATAATAGTTATCCTAGCACGGCCTTTGGAAAAAACTGCAGAGCACAAGTCATCATAGCCAATCATGATCAGTCCTATTTTGATTTTTAAAACTTCAGATGGGACTAGGGATGGAAAAGTAGTAGAAGAAGATTTAGATGAGAGCATTAATGCAAAATGCCCTTCTGTGCTGAGAAGACGAGGCAGTCGGGCACACGGGGCCCAGAGTGTGTCCCTGGCCCTCTACGCATGCCCCGAACCCGCCGTTTCCCACTTCTGGGGCTGCCACCTCCACAGCAAACTCGGGCCAATAAGGTATTTCCTGGAAACAACTTGCACACGCTGGAGAAAACAGCAGATCCGCTCCCACTGAATACCCAGGATGCTGTTTGTTTCTGTATGGCAGGGAGAAACACAACAGATGACTCTCTTTCACAACCCAGCCAAATTTGGAATTAATTTTGTTCCTTTTCGTTGAAAGAAAACAGGCAAGGGGTTTCAGCAGTGGCTGGAAGAAAGACAAGCAGACAGCCTGCAGAAGGCTGCACCTAGACCCGCATCGATTACCAGGTCAGGGCCTCAGACTAGTAAACACTAGCTTGTTTTTCACTAAAAAAAATCAGTGGCATTTTGTGCTCACTGAGCCAGGCGAATCCCTGCTACCTTGTGAGTGAAAGAGATACAACTAAAAGCACAAAAGCACAAGAAAACCACAGCAACGAATTCAAATGTCTTGAAAGCTTAAGGTTCCCAGCTTCAGGTTTAGCTTGTTCAAGGGGGCAGCAGTGCTGCTGACAGGGACTTCATGGATATGATTCTTTCTACATCTCAGGGCAGGAAGCTGCCTTCACAAAGCTAAAACTGCACTGCACTCTCCCCAGTGACAAGCACACTCAAAAGAAGAGAAACTTCCAGTTTAAGAGGAAACTAGCAGCCTAGAGAAGACTCTCAGAGGCCTGCCGCGAGACACATGTTTATCTCGAAGCCATCACTGCAACCCAGTGCTTCGCCAAGCCTGGGGGCAGCCGCTCATGAGGAGGCCGGGCTAGGCTGGTGGTCCACTCCTGCCCTGAGCACCACAACAGACGGCACTGCTAGGACAAGAGAGACTGGGAAGACAGCAGCACTCCAGGGAAAGGACAGAAAAGACCGACAAACAGACAAAGCCAGGGCTGGGACATGGCTCAGCAGAGTGCTTGCCTGAGTGTAGTCCACTGCCAAAAAGTAAAAGTATTATTCAACTGCTAAACCTCTCTTGTATTTCATGTGTCACCCCAAAAGTATTCATTTATTTTTATTTTAATGCCATAACAGCTGGGCATCGTGGCTCACACCAGTAATCTCAGCACTCAGGAGGCAGAGGCAGGAGGATTGCTGTGAGTTCCAAGCTGGCTTGAGCTACATAGTCAGTTTAGGGTCAGCCTGAAATACAAAGTGAGACCCTGTCTCAAAAAACTAAAATAAAATAAAATTTTTAAAAATTAAAATAAAAATGCCATAACAAAAAACTAAGAAGCACGAAGAAGCACAACTGATATTTCAACCCACACTTCTAACTTCATTGGTGGACAGCCTCAGGAGTGGGGGTTCCATGTGAAAGAAGTCATGGGGCCACCAAGGGCAGCCTCAGAAGGAAGAAAAACATGAAGTCCCATGAGTCAAGGAGGGGGGTTGAGCAGCCAGGCACTGGTCAAAGTCCCCAAACATCAGAACCCACTGCCCCCCATAAACACTGCACTCTGATGGCACAGAAACCCAAGCAGCACAGCCAGATCTTAACACGAGGCAGCCAGTTTCTGGAACGGCCACCTGGGCAGGAATGTAGTCCAGAGGCACCGCATCTACAAGCACAAGGTCCTGAATTTGATTCCCATTCGACATTAAAAAAAAAAAAAATGCACAGAACAGCTTTTTACTTTATATAAAGACACACTGAACATTCTCCTCTCGGTCTTTTTCTCTCTTTTGCCCTTTGCAAAACACTGACAAACCCAAAACTCAGTTATGATTCTAATATACTTAGGAGCATGTGATGTCCCTTCAACTAAGCCAACACCTGAAACAACACATCACTAGCTCAGAGACTTCTGATGTGTAAAACAGTCAGTAAGCATGACAAATAATTTTATCAGAAATTCGTCAGGCCTGAGACCTGCAACTGCTGCAGATCCTTCCCCAAACCAGGCCTCCAAAAGGTTCTTTAAGTAACCAGCTGCCTTCCTCTCCTAAAGTCACTGAGGATGCTGAATCAAAGGCTATAGCAACTTATCTCCAGGAATTCATCTTTAAAAGACGAAATCCAGTCTCTGTGGGAGCAGACATGAATTAAAAACCTATGAGAAAAAATAGTCTAAGTAGCCAAGGCAAATGCTGACTGTTGCTCTTCCTGTGCACTGATAAAGTATGACTTCCTTCATAAACGATCTTCGAAGCTTGTGATCAAACAGCACAGGATCTATTATATATAAGTATACGTAGAGAAGTCAAGTCAAAATAATTACCTCATACTTCTTTCTTGTTTCATTAATAATTTAGCAATATTATAATCATTTATTGGACAATAATTTTTTTTAAAGGTTTTTTGAGACAGGGTCTCGCTTTGTGGTTCAGGCTGGCCCTGAGCTCAGCCTCCAACTCACATCACAGCAATCCTCCTGCCTCTGCCTCCCGAGTGCTGGGATGACAGGCGTGAGCCACCACCCCCGGCACTGTGGTCTGTGGTACTGGTTGCTGCTGGGGTGA
This sequence comes from Petromus typicus, assembly GCA_004026965.1. Lineage (NCBI taxonomy): Eukaryota > Metazoa > Chordata > Mammalia > Rodentia > Petromuridae > Petromus > Petromus typicus. Next base: position 49,394 of record PVIR01009230.1, on the reverse strand, counting down.
GTCTCCACGCTCAGTATTGTTATGTGGTTACCAGAGATCGAACCTGGGCCGTTGCGCTTGCAAAACAGGCACCAGAACCACTGAGCTAAATTCCCGGCCTGGACAATAATTATTTTAACTGACCATATCTTATTATCTTGACACAGTAAGAAGAAAAAAGAGATGCAGTTTTATAATTCATCTTAACCAACAATTGCTTTCATACCACTCAAAAGATTTTTAGAAAGTATTTTACATACAGTTTATCTTACTGATATTCAAATTCCTATGAACAGAACAATCACCCCCACCTATAGCAGAAATGACTTATTCAGATTTAAATCCTCATGTAATATAATAGTGAAACTGCAATGTAAATAACTGAATTTCAGGGGGAAGAAAACACCAGGAAAAATCAAAGGAACCAAAGAATCTTAGAGATGAAAGGGATTCTGAGACTGAGTTATCCTAGGATGCTTCGGTAAAGCTACTTGAAAACCAAGGGCAAAGTAAATAGCTCTAAAGATTCTGCTCCAGTACTCCATCATGTGCATATGGGAGGAACTTACAATATCACTTACAATCCCAACCAAAAGGCAAAGGATATTTTATCCACAAAGGTCAGGAAAACATCTGCAGCAACTTCCTTGTCCCTGATGGTTCTTAGTCTGAACTCTATAAGCTCTAATAAATTCAATGTTGATGTTTTAAGCAAAATAACACATGGCTTGAGTCTTGTCATCAAGTTTAATTTTAATGCAAACCACGAAGCTAAAATGCTTTTTGTTCAACTGTAGGTTTATAATAAATTTGTGCTCAAGATAGTTATGAAGACAAGATGACTCTCACATGTGCCTTGAGCTTGAGGAGGGGACAACAAAGGGAAGGAAAGAAGGAAATGGGTCTACTGGTCTACCACCTAGGAGTGGTCCAGGAATACTGGGGCAAGGATTTCCAGATCTAGAAGAAATACTCAATCCTCAGCCCTCCCTAATTACAGTGGGAGGAGAGAGAGTAGCTCTCCCTTGCCTGTTACTGCCCAGGATACGGAAGTGATGGATCACACATCCATCCACTGAGCTTAGGACAACCTGCAATCAGCAGAGCAGGTGGGAGCTGGTGGTTACATTGACCCCAGTGCACAAACTGCAGCTGAAAAGAGAGTGCAAACAATGTGATGTGCGAGATCTCAACTAAGACAAGATACATCGCTTGTGGGAACTCACTCCGTGTGGAAGCTTTATTTCTCCCCAGTTTGAACACCAGGTTTTAAGTATTAGCTATGTACCGTGATATTTACAGCAGAACCCTAAAACAATAGTCAACTTACTTGGAATAAGATATCCATGTTATCTTTATCTGTAAATAAACTTCTATTACCGTAACCTAAACATTATAATTTTTCAACTTTTTGTCCATTTCAAATGAAATACTTATAAAACTGATGATACTTAGCTACAGAAAGGAAAAAACTTTCTACAGAAAATACTGAATGCAAAACAAGGGGTATCTCACAGAGGAGGGGTACACGGTCATTTTTATTCTCCCTCTTCTAGCAACGGTCCGAGCTTTGCTGCTGCACCAATGAAAACTCCATTTCCACTGACTCAGTGGTACTGTTTTACTCAACCAGTATGAGGTTCTGAGAGCAGAGCGTATGTCTTAATCATCTCTGCATTGTGAAGAAACCAGAAACACCAGCTCTCAAGAAACAATGCTTATAACTCTCACTGTGACACAAAAGTGACTTCAGAAAGCCCCACATGAGATAAGGCACACACAGCACAATGAGTAACAGCCATGAAGACTGGGACCAGAGTGAAAATCTGTCAGCCAAAAAGGGACAGAAGGCTTCTAAGGAAGAGCCCCAGCTGAGAGAGGTCAGCAGTTAGGGCCCGCGGTCCCAGTCCAGCCCTCTGTCTTTCTAGATGGTATTAGAACACAGCCCCAGTTTGTTTAGGCATCATCTGTGGCTCTTTCATGAGGCAGACTTTAATAGATGGATCTGGCTCACAAAACCAAAAACACTCAGCATGCTGCTGCTCTTTCTAGAAAAGGCCTGCTACTCCTACGTAGTCTACGAAAGTGTAGCTACAGTTCCAGTGATCTGCAGCTCTGTAATAGAAAAGAAATTCATCCTTATTTTCAATCCTCTCCGACCAGTTCTTGAATTTAACATTTAGTATTCACTGCAAATATGAATTTTTTTTTAAAGGCTGTTTGTAGCACTTGAGAATTTGTCAGCATCAGCACCACTTTACAGTGGCTGCAAGATCTCAACATGCCACAGGCATACGCGGCAACCTGTATATTATGATAGTTGTGAGACCTGCTGGAGGAACTTGTAAGGTGTTAATAAAATGTTTATGTATTGCCAATCACAAAGTTTAATATTCTGATAAACTATCTCAACATAATTAGTTTCCTCTGCAATCCTATGTACTCTGGATAAAAGAGTTTAAAATATTAACCGTATATTTAGTAATCCAAGGCACCTAAACTGCTTCCCAGCGTCTAGAAACAAAATATAAATCCTTTCCTTGATATTTAGGAGGCGCTATGCAGTACAAACTGCAGCTGAAAATAACAGAATGATGGAGGAAAATCACAAGAGGAGAAGTTGTCCCCATCACAGATTCTAAGGACAGAACCACCAGGCTCTCAAACCGGAGGCAGTGTCTTGGACAATGGATATTCCAAATGATCTTGTCTTTTTATTGGACCAGTCATACACTGGCAGTCTCTCCAACACTTGGCTCCACTTCCAGACAAGGCTGCTCCCATAGAGGCAATAACCTTGAGGAAGGGAGCAGGTGGCCTACTTTGAAGACATGTAAGAACACTTCATTGGACAGAGAAAAGAACCATGAAAGCTATCGTGGCCACCAATCCTGAGAAGGCAGTTCTCTTAATAAAGGGGAAACACTTTAGAGCCCATCAAGCCAGTAAGTCGGCCTTTTAACAAGTTCTAGGAACAAATTGACTTTAACAATTCCATGGGAACCATTGTTATAATGTCCATCACACCAAAATTAAATGCTTTCAGAAAAAGTGAAAACAGTCAGGATGAGATAGGCAAAGAGAGACACTTACAGCCCACTGATCGGAAATCAGACCTCAGGCGCTCCCCACAGGTCCTTTCTGCAGCGGTCATGAGACACCGGATCTCACAGACCACTGAGAAACACGGCAGTAATGACAGCAATCAGAATCTTTACGATTTCCAGTACCAAGGAGACAACACAGGCACTAAAGCTAAGCACACGAAGGCCCTCCCGGCACAGACAGTGTGTTTTACTAAAGACGTCCAAGATCCATTTGGAAACAAAGCAGAAAAGAGAATGAAGAAGCATAAATTCAACCATTTCTGATAAGAGGTTTGCATTGGCTTCACTTTAACAATAAACAGAAAGCAAAAACAAAGAGAGAGTGTCATTAGCAATTATATATCCCCACAATTCCTTCTTTACCAATCACCTATTCTGAGGGTAGGAAGGACAGCAAACATTTTTAAAAGTTTGATTCCATGAGTTTCATTTTCTTCGGTCAAAAATAATCTCTCCTTCTCTTCTCTCTGTACACAAATGACGCAGCTCTTATAAAGGAAAACATTACACAGGTTCTTTCAGCCTATATTGTAAAGCACTTTCAAAGCAGCGTGTTAGATCACCAACTGCCTTCCCTTCTGGGAAACATGATAAAAACTGCAAAGGTCCTCAGCTCAGTAATGAGCCATGGAAGATCACGGTGATACTTCAGAAAGAACTCGGAACACATCTGCTCACCGTGTTTCAAGCACAGTTATGGAAAGTATGACTTCTGCTCCCAGTGCGGCTCTTTAAGCACACAATGCTAATTTTCATCGGTTTTTAGCCTACTCTCACACTATGTGATCTCATCAGGAGAGTGATTAATTCTAAATATATTAATTTCAAAGCTTGATGGACATATGTCACTTCTGGCATTTTTAAAAATCCTGAGATACAAAGATAGAAACAGGACTGCAAAGGTAAAAGTAGGCCTTTTATCCAAAATAGGATCACTGCCTCTTCCTAGCATTATCAATAACAATACTCTGCTTTGGGATGGATTTCTTCCTTCTTTACTATTTCTTTTTTATCTTGATTTTTTTCTGAGTTCTTACAATAATTATACTAACCAATACAGTTCTTCAGCATTTTTTTTTCCCAAAGTCCTCTAAAAATAAAGGTCCATAACAGGTGACAAATTGCTATTAACATATCTCCTGAGGCTCAAGGTACCAGGTAAATCCACAGCCACCTAGCACACGGAGTTCAGTTGCATCCTGTGGCTTCCATGCCATGAAGTGAGTGCCAGGTGTACCTGTGGTTTTTTTCTCACAATAGGAGCTCGGAACACTCAAGGAAGAAATGCACAAAATGTGATTTTCAGAAGCTAATATGAGTGCCAATTTCCCAAGGCAAAGCTCCTCTTGATTTCTGAACATCCGCCATGACACATTCATCTAACACCACCTACTCCACCCCCTCAGATTATGGGGAAAATATGGTGTTTATTTTTTTTTAATTCCACAGTAAATGCTAAGAAAAAGCCAAAGGAACATAAGATTTTTTTAAAGAACCTACATATAAAGTTCATTTAAGGTGGAATTTATTTAGGCATCTAATTAGGGGATGTAACTTTGTTTTAAGGAGACAACAGAAAAGGCCACATTGGGCAGCAGAGGTGGACACCTTCAGACCAGGAGAAGAGGGATCACAGGAAGAGGAAGTGGCTCAGAGAATGGACGCTGCTTCCCTGAGGTGCAGTACGCACACATAACGTAGATCATGATTATAACACTATGTATATGTTCAACCCCATTTTTCCAAGGTTCTATTGTGTTAATACATATCCAGGTATATAAATTCACTATATGCTAAGATTGGTCAGTATGAACATCCTTGTCTCTTGATCTGACGTGCAATGTTTCACACCTGCCATTTATTTTCTCCCTGAAGGCCATCTATTTATCAAGAAGGCACTATCAGCTGATGCCAGGTCTACACCAGAAAAATAGAGCAAGACTGATAAAAATTATAAAGCTAATTGAACGCCAAAAAATCTGCCGTTGCCAGAAACATGCAGTTAATGATGGTCTAAGGATGTGGGGAGGACTTTTAATTAGCCTGAATTATCTGGATAATTACATTGATTTTTGCTAAAGTAAATCCATTCCTAATTGGTGAAGCTAATTATATAAATATATATCTCTTCCACAGTGTTCTCAATTTTTCAAACTAAGGGTTTTTCAGTGAATTTTCCATGATAAACACTATACTGTGCATATCACCTTACATTTGTATAAGGCCCTGGTATGGACATGACCTAAAAAAGCACATATATCTCCTGAATTGTCTTCTCTCTAAAAGCATGATTCTAAAAATCAAATACACCAGAGGTTCATGTGCAGAATCTTTACTTAATTCATAAATATGGCTTGGAAAAATGATTAGCAGTTGCCAGTTAGAAGCAGAGCCATAACAATTTCTGTAGCCTGCCTGCATGTAATTAGCCTCTTTCCCTCTTTAGCTATTTATACATGCACAAATATACCTGTGCTCTACGTAACAGTGACAGATAGTGACAACATATTGATATACACAGCCAGTTCATAGTTGGAAATGAATATTTCATTAGCTGAGTTATCACTGCTCGATGACGACCTTCAACTCTCAAATTTTAAATTCATCTGTTTTCAGACTATTAAACTGTTCTTGAGCAACCACAGAAATTAAAGATGTGGAGGCAAATTTTCAAGACAATTTATAATTCAAAAGCAGGTCAAGAGGGTGTATATTTAATTCCGGAAAAGAGTAGTATCTCCTAATGATAGCAAGTGGATTACTTTGGTTACTAATGATATTTGCTTCTAGATGTGAAAATGAAGAGGCAGAAGAAACAGATCACAGTCACTGAGTGAAATTATCAGGCTCCTCACATCCTAAGAGAACGGACAGGATGCCAACCGACTAGACCTACTTGCTTCACAGGAGACAAGTGACACACATGCCAACTGTTAATAGCTGTCATTTCCCGTCCATGTTACTTCTTCCAACAGTAGACTTGAGCCCTACAAAATGTATGTCTCTCTTCTCTGAGGTCAAAAATACTTCTCTGCAGAACCAGGAATATTTACATATTACCACACTCACCCCAAGAAACTTCTTTTTTTTTTTTAAGGTTTTTCAAGACAGGGTCTCGCTTTGTGGTTCAGGCTGGCCCTGGGCTCAGCCTCCAACTCACATCACAGCAATCCTCCTGCCTCTGCCTCCCGAATGCTAGGATGACAGGCGTGAGCCACCACGCCTGGCACTGTGGTCTGTGGTACTGGTTGCTGCTGGGGTAAGTCTCCACACACAGTATTGTATGTGGTTACCAGGGGATCGAACTCGGGTCCTTGCACTTGCAAGCCAGGCACCGGAACCACTGCGCTAACTCCCCGGCCCCCCAAGAAACTTCTTTTAAAGAAATGAAGGAGGAAGGGAAAAAACCCCCTCTGACTGACAGATGTTTCCTGCCAGTGAAGACTGCCCGCTATCCCAGGCCCTAGCCCTCCGCATGTGCAACCTCACACTCTGAGTGCAGCTGGGCAGGCTCATGGGAGTGGGGCAACTCTGTAAAACTTCCAAGGCATTTTCTGCCTCACTTAACACTGGTTTAGCTGCTCTTTACCATCAATAGTATTACCTCTGTGAGCTCCTCTTCTTTTCCACTCCTGAAAGCCCAGTCTTCCTCAGAAATGTTACTCTACACATTTCCCTCTAGTCCTCTCTGCTAAACTCAAGATCTTCTCAGTAGGCCAGCCCTCGGGCTTAAAGGGCCGATGAGCAGATGGACCTGTGTACCGCTGAGGAACCCATCCAGTTCCTCACACACATGCCTTTGATGACAGCACACTTGAAAGCCCAGATCCCAAGACAAAGGATCTGCACTGCAGTGTACGCTAGAAACCCAACTCTGCTTCCCCTATCCCCTGCCCTCACACCTCTTGTCCGCCCCAGGACCTGCCTGTGGCTGCCGAGCACAAGCCAGGCCAGCCGTGCACCTCACACCTTGCTGCTCAAGGTTTCTTTGCTACACAAACATGGTACTGCATCCCTCCTCATACTCCAACACGATGTCCATCTCAACCTTCAACACACATCATTTTCCACGTCCACCAAGCCATATCCTAGGGCAGATATAGCCGCCACTTCTAAGAGCATATGTGCTTCCCTGTTACTGTAGTTATCTTTATGATGGTGTGACAGGACTTGTCATCTGTCTCTCTTTTATCTCAACCACAAAGAGCACACAGGAAGTTTCAGAACACAGCAGAGTGCTTAGCACAGAGCAGATAATCAATCAATAAATATATTTTTACAAGAGAATTACCAAATGAAAGAAACTACACCCGTGCCATTACCATATTAGAAGAAAGGAGACGTTGGCTAGAACTTCAGCTTTAAACGGCACGTCAGCGAGAACGATTCTAGGAGGTCAACTAGGTCTACTAGGCTACAGAATTCCCCTTTAATATTCTCTCCCCCTCTTGTCTCAGAGGACCACTCTATGGCAATTCACAACATCAATTACTCCCCTCCTTAAAACATCACAGTGCTGGACTCCTTCAACACTCTTATTTAGCTGTACATTACACTGTTAAATGAAAAACCGGTATAAAGATATATTCAAAATCTATCTTTCATACTAAGTTTTTGTGATGACTAACTTCATTACCATGGTTTGATGGTTCATACTCAATCTACTTAACTCAAGACTAAATTGATGAATAAAGCATTGTCTTCATTTATTATTAAATTGGCAATGATTGGTCTGTCAAATTGCCCAGGTTATATTCTGAAAAACAAACAACATCTGACATTGAAGAAATGGGAGATGAGACAAATACATTTCAGTGAATTCATCTTCAACACAAGTTTCACCAACGGCCAAAGGACAATGAAAGCACGAAGAGCCTTGCCTTTGGTGTGGCGGGTCTAAAGTCACCGTGGAGCTGTACAATGGTGTCCCGGACATCTCAAAGAGCAAAAACAAAGTACTCACTGCCTGATTTTTCTCACACTTGGAGTAAAACATTCTGAGATAATAAGATAATCTCTAGATGAACAGAGGGCTCACAGATTTAAATCATGTTTATTAAGAAAAAAATGCACAATAAAGTCAGTTCATTTAGTACTTATCATTCAGCTGAAAATAACTCTTTACATTCAAAGATTGATAGTTTTATGATTGCATAATCCTACCATTGATCTTGAGCAGAATTTTACTCAGTGGAGGGGTCAAGGATACAGAATAGATAGTGTCTATATCAGATTAATTGATCACAAATTCACTGATCACCACACAATGATTAGTTTCAAAAAAAAGAGTAGATTATAAATAATCAAAAGGCAATCATCAAAATGTAGTTATAGTTTCATCTATCATTGTAGAAAATAGATTAACTCCTCAGATACCCAGTCATCCTTCAAGGTTGTGTCTGAAAAGTTCATGTAACTAAAATTATTCTGTAGAATATAACTCGAAATTCATTAGCTCTTCTGCTGCTAATGTTTAAGGAGTTTTTGCAATGTAGATGGAGGGAGAATCAATACTGAGTTCTCCACTCGATGGAGTGGGGCCACTCTCTTCCTACAGAGGTCCCTGTGAGCCTGTCTACCAACATCTTTGCACATCCACGCCTCCCACGTTCTTGGCAGATACTCCAAGTCATCTGAAATTAGTTAACATGACTAAAGATACACAAGTCAGATATTTTAAGAGCTATATAATTATAAAAAATTCCTCCCAGTTCCCTCTGGGGCAAGTTCAGGGACAGCGCTGAGCTAATCAATGTGTTGGTTAACAAAAATCCCATTAACTCACACTATCACAGTATCAAGTAGATCGCCCTCCACAACGAAAAGGATGGACATGGACTCACATTTTAATTTCATAGATCTTTTATCTTCATATTTAAAGTTAATTGGCAGGAGTGCCCAAGAGTTAAGTTTTTCAGAAGTTAATGAACTGAAAACAAACTCTTAGAATATGGATGCAAATTTCAGTGTCTCATGGGGGCCAGGGAGATACTAACCACAGTAGAGTTGGAATTGTTACTGAGCAGCACAGGAGGAGAAGGAATACAGTCTGCCTGCTGCTCTACTGCCTAACACTGCTGCATTTAAGGATATATACACTGTGGTTTAATTGAAGGAAGACATTAATACAGGGCTTTTAAATGAGCCCCAATTTCCCAGTGTTAGATACTCATTCAAAGACCACAGGTAACAAACTCAGTGGAGACCAAACGAACAACACTGAATGCAGCCCTACTCTATCTGGGATGCAGTTTCACAATGGCTTGACGGAACATTCTCAAAATTTTTACGGAGGGTCTAAGTACCCGCTCCCCACTCAAGAACAAGGTATTTTCTAGATTCCTAGAACAATCCCTCTCTAGATCTGCAAAACAAAGCATTACCTAAAGGTGCTGATTTAACGACTGATTTCAAGAAACCTGTCATCACTTGATTGTATGCTGTATGCTCACCCTGACTTTGTCTTATTCTGGGAAAGGCACTTGGGCTCCCCATGTGACTGTTCCCACTGGCAGTACAACTCTGTGGCCATCAGATTTCTGTATCAATTTTTCTCAAGTTAGACTGTCTTAACCTGGGGTCCAAAGATTCAAGTACCGGTAAGTTGGAGCACAAGAAGCAAGTTAGAGAAGTAACTGATAATTCAACTCTGACACTTACTGGCTCAAGGCCTGACTAACAACCAGGAGTCTCTCCTCCCACCCCCAGTCCTTCTGGACAGACAGGGGTAGCTAAAGTTAGATGGGGACGACAGGTACAAGATAAATGAAGAGTAACTAGAAACAAAAAGAGAAAAGATGGCCAAGGAACCCACAGCATCTGATCTGCGTCAACTCGGGCACAACCCACCAACACCGGGGAGGAGCCAAACTAAAGCAAGTCAAGAGACCCGGTCTCCTCGCATGGGCAGGTCTGGCAGGACAGGACATGTCCTCTCTGAGCCAGAGCATGTCCTCCTGCCAGGGACCATTTACACAACCTCATCCCTGTACGGCTCCTACCCACGTCTTTGTTGGCTGGAGGGCTGTGAACACAGGCTCGGCCTTGGAGATGTTTCAGTCTCCGCTCTCCAGGGACAAGTCATCATGGAGTACAGGGCCGAGCACCAGGCCTCTGGCCCCCAGCACAGGCATGTGTAATTAGGAAGGCAATTAGGAGCAATCACAGGCTCCTGGCCAATTACTGCCTCTCGCAGGGAGGCTCACTCTGAAAATTAGACCTGGAGTCAAAACCTACTTGTGCAGCATTATCTCCTCCACTCCTGTCTCTCCAAGGATCCATCAGCTGCTCCCCCATTTACTTAGCTTGAAGCACTCCCAGGGGACGCAGAGCTCTGTGCAGTTTCCTAATGGACTTTAATCTATGGACAAAATAAGTGCGTCTCAAAATAGCAGCACAACTGACCAGGAAAGTACCCTTCATGCTTCTATGAAGGAATAAAACTTCACAACCATCTCTTCCTTTGAACGTATGCACAAGTGTGCAGACATATTGGAAATGAATGCTAGTACTGCTACTCAGGACCAACTCTGGATTTATTTAGCACAGCCTACAAGACTTTGTGGGGTGCAGCACTCTCCGGCCTCCCTCCCACCCTGTCGGCCATCCTCTGACACTTCTTCTCACTCGTGCCCTTTCACTGACCACCATGTTCTTCCATAAGATGCCAGAGGGAGCCACACACACTGCCCACCCTCTGGTGTCAGTATCTGGGCTCCTTTTGCTCGGAAGCCTCACCCTCTCACTGAACATGGGACCCGGAGAGATAGGCAGCACCGCCACCTAAAATAAATCACTGCTGTTATTATGTGTCACAGACCCACTCATGTTCCTTGGTGACTACAATCCACCAGTTTTATGTATGGATTTCCTCCCTAGTTTCCTACCTGGCTGTTTCACTGAGATGTGTCTTCGTGGGAGCAGGGATCCAATGATGTTTCTGAGTGGAGGTGCCACGGGGCAGGAAGGGTATGTTAATAAATAAGTTTCCTTTGCACTTTCTTTTTTTTAAAAGGTTTTTTGAGACAGGGTCTCACTTTGGAGTTCACGCTGGCCCTGAGCTCAGCCTCAAACTCGCATCACAGCAATCCTCCTGCCTCTGCCTCCCGAGTGCTGGGATGACAGGCGTGAGCCACCACGCCCGGCACTGTGGTATGTGGTACTGGTTGCTGTTAGGCGTGAGTCTCCACGCCCAGTATTGTTATGTGGTTACTGGGGATCACTGAGCTATATCCCTGGCCCTCCTTTGCACTTTCTATGAGACAAGTATTATAGCAGGGACTGGACATTCAACGATGAGCTCCATCTACCTTCTACTTGAAGTAAGAGCCAAGCAGAAATGACATGGACAAAGGGACCAGACTTCAAAGCTCTACCTTTTACAGGAGGTTTCTTGAGAACAAGACATGGGTAACAGGCACTGGATTACCATCTGCCATCTTGCACAGAACTAGAAACATAGGCACAGCCAATGACCTCTCCTCTAAGGTCATCTCCAGGGACTGCTGTCTGTGACACCACCCCGGACCTATCCGGTCCTGCCCCTCAGTTCCGAGGCTCAGGCTCCAAGCCATCCTGGCTTGAGACAAAGAATGCCTACACCTCCCAAGTCTCTGCTTCCACAACAGCCTCCCACGCACTGTCCTGGAGGAAGGAGCGGTGCACATTGAGTCCCTCGGGTGCTGAGGGCTCCTTCCTCCTGCAGTGAACCAACGCTGCTTAGTATCCTCAGGGCTCAGGAAAGGTAATGCTTCTGCACAGGTGCTTAGCAAAGATTGCCAAAATAAAAGAAGGAAAGATCAAGACTGAAATACCTTATTTTTGCCTGCATATAGCCACTAATCATGTGTAGCAATCTAAATAGTTAATCAAATTAAATTCAGCCATATTTCAAATGCTCAGCAGTCATGTGACTACAGGCAACTATGTCACCTCAAAAGAGAACACTTCCATCACCACAGAAAGTTCCTCAGGACAATGCTACTGTGGATCTTTATAAAATAAAGCCACCCTGTAAACATACTACTGCTTGTGACTAGAACTATTATTCCTGATGTTCTGCAGAGACACTAAATTCAATAAAATGCATCAAACATTTATTTAGGAATGATTCCGTGTGCAGTGCCAGGCAAGGGCCAGCTAAGCCTCATACTGACTCTTAAGAGTTTCACAAACCAGCCTGCAAAGCAGGACGTGGCACACCAGTCCACACTCAGCCACAGTTCGACGCAAAGGTGACAAGGAGATAGAACTGTTGCCTGTGATTATTAACTCAGACTGGAAAATGGAGTGAAATGTAAGCTCTCATAACATTTAGGCAAACAAGTGGTTCTTGAGATATTCCTTGAAGACAAGCAAGATTTTAATAGGCACCAAGGATCTACCCCAGATGAAAAATGTGTATGCTACAGGAAAAATGAAGCACATCAAAAACAACAGGCATCTGGGTCCAGATGTATGAAGTGTAACAGAGACAATGGCAAAATGTAAGGCCAGAGAGCTGAGAACATCTAAACCCTGCGGTTCCAGTTAAAGAGTCAGGAGTAGGGGGCCGGGGAGTTAGCTCAGTGGTTCCAGCGCCTGTCTTGCAAGCGCAAGGGCCCAGGTTCGATTCCCCGGTAACCACATAACAATACTGGGTGTGGAGACTCAGGCCCAGCAGCAACCAGTACCACATACCACAGTGCCGGGCGTGGTGGCTCACGCCTGTCATCCCAGCACTCGGGAGGCAGAGGCAGGAGGATTGCTGTGATGTGAGTTGGAGGCTGAGCTCGGGGCCAGCCTGAACCACAAAGCGAGACCCTGTCTCAAAAAACCTAAAAAAAAAAAAAGAGTCAGGAGTAGGAAACTGAGTGGTGCTCCAGCTCGGTCTTGGGGTACAAGGTACTTTCTTACTTCACTATAGGTTTTGTTTACTTCGTTTTGTTTTGCGGCGCAGGACATCAATCTGGAATTCCAGTAACAGTGACACCTGGGAATCCACAAGGTCATCTTCCCTTTAAGGGAGGTAAGGTACACTCACACTCTCCTGTGTCCCTAGAAAGTCCTGGCCAGGGCGCTCTGGGACTGGCCAGCAGCACCAATGCCTCGCAACACCCTTCCGTCTCCCATTTACTCTCCAGGTGCAATCCTGGATAAAAATGTGGCGCTGTCAGACAACCCTAACGTACCAATGGTATCAAAACCCTGGCTGCCCTACACAGATCTCTGGGGCTATTTGCCAAAATGAGCTATTTATATGAAGCAAATTTTTAAGAATGCATATTGGGTTAAGTCCACTTTTAATAGCAACTAAGTTGTCATAGGAAAGACTTCCCTGAGCAGGTACTCATTTCCCCTGCAACCTTACTGTAATACTGTTAAAGAGACAGATCCATACTCAGCCAGTAAGGCAGGCCACAGTGGTTTGCAAGGCTTTCTAGACTTGGGCAGGTTTTCAAAGTTTGGAGGAACTTTCTTGAAAAGTTAAAACACCACATACAATCACAGACTAGTCAAAGATACTAACTGGGCAAAGGGAGAGGAGTTTACCTGCTGTGAGCAAGGAATAGGAAAGGCTTGAGACAAGGGCTCAATTTGGAAGTGATGAGATGGGCACTGTCAATGGCATTTTGGGGACAGGCAGTATCGTTCAATTCTAGCGCCACTTCTGCATCCATTCCATTCTTGTTTTAACCAACAGTCTTTTCAGGGCTCTGTTTTTTAATATCCCAAGGAGCTACTTGACAGCCAAGAAGGCCAGGGCTGCAGGGGTGGGGACTGTAGCCGGCAAGCGCCCCTCACCTTCCGCTGCAGGCACACACAACGCCTCTCTCACGGTATCCCTGTTATAACTGGCAAAGGCTTTAGCATTGTCTTGTTATAAACCAATGATTTTAACTTTGAAATCTCCCATGAGAGTAGTCAAGGCACATCCTGAGTTATAAACAGAAAACAAACTGGAAGAGGAGAGATTTGCATCCTCGGGGTTGCCAACATCTGCAGGCACAGCCACGTGCTATGTCACTGTTGAGGCCATCACGGGTCTCCCCGGCTGCATGACCTGTTTAGACTCTTATGTAACAGCTACGGCACCCATCATCACGTTACTTGCACAAAGGTAATTTCTCAAGTGCCAACAAACTCCAAGTGGGCTACTGATACCCACACCATCACCTGCCATGGTCATTAGCTGTGCGCAGCACGGCTCCAGCACGCTTCCCCACGGCAGAGAAGCATCAGGATCTTACTCCCTAGGGCCACTCCGGTACCAAATGCAACTGTGAGGAGCTTCTCAAAGTCGACCTGCTTTTGGATCAAATCCACTTTCAATGCCATGCTTTGCTGTCTTTGGGACAGGTACTTAGAAAAAGGATGGCAGTTGTGGACATTCTTGATGTCTCCAATAAAAAACAGATGTTCAGGCAGAAGTTTGAAGTTTTTCACTCATGCAGAAACTCCTCCCTAAGCTCCAGGCTCCAGTGAGCTCTGGGCTACTTCGCTTTATGACCTTTGCTTTTCGCCCTACACAGCAACAGCAGTAACCAAATCTCCTTTTAGGGCTGTGGGGAAAAAAATCAAGTCAGCTTTCACCTCAAACATTTTTCCCCCAAGGAATAAACTACTGTTTATCCACTAACTTCCATCTATCCTCGAAGTCTCTCGTTCTGACAGCATACATAGATGTCTTTCAAATCCACAGCATTTCTACATTTCACCACGGTCCTCCAATGACCTGGAGTCTTAATGACTTTGCTGTCACTGACCAGTAGTCTTATTTCCTCCTCCTCTTCATTGGGTCAAAGAAAAACTGGTTTTTAAACCTATGAACAATATATGATAGAACACGATGTGAACGGCCATCAGTGGGGAATTTTGTGCACAACACATGACACATCAATATTAAAGAGTGATGTGAAGTTTTTTAAAGGAACGATTTCTATGTATTGACTCTGATGGCTATTGAATCTACATCAGTAAAGGAATAATGTCACCAAAGAACAAATAGTTAAAAAATCCAAAACTCTATGATAGTATATGTGTGTCATGTGTGAGGGTACACAGAAGTCAGAATGATTATCTTGGGGAAGCAGGACTAGAGAAAAGCAATTTTTCCACTGATTGATTTGGTACAACAAGCATATGCTTTATAAAATATAAAGAGAAAATTACAAAAATTTCATACAGAGGAAGATACCTACATGATTAAGCATATTTGGAACACATTTTCATAATCCTACCCATCATCACAACAGGCAGCAGTAAAAGCTGATCTCTGCTGAACTCCGGGTTCATTACCAGCAAGGTGCCTCAGGGACTGGGAGGGAGGAGCGCACCCCAGACTCCGCCCCACCTGGCTCCTCCCCACCCCGCCACGCCACGCCCCACCCCGCCCCACTCGTGGTTTCTCACAGCATCCGGTTCCTCCTGGCTGGCTGCTTGGGAACCAGTACAGAGGCAAATCTCAGGTGGCTGGAGGGAGTTGCAGCTCCCACATATGCTGAAGCTTCTACAACCCGGACTCACCCCTCCATGATTCAGGAAAGAAGAACAGAAAGGCAGAGAGGCATCATGTTCAAAGTTTAAATTATTACAAACACAGTTCACTGGGACACACTGAGGCAAACTAAGAAATACAAGCTGTGTGGACATAATAATTATTTTTGGTATCAGCTTTATATCTCATCTCCATTGCAACTGAACTACAAAACAAAACAAATTAGAAGGGATGTCAAAGGATTCGAGTAATCATCCTAGGCACCTTAATGATCTGCACATGTGAGCTCGCCCTTAGAAGCCATGTGCAACCCTCAGCGGGTACCGTGTAAATCAAACTCAAAGAACTATCAGAATATAAAATTAGCGTCCCTTTTAACTTCTGTAAGAGGTTTTAAAAAAGGCAAAAAGAAAAAGCACAGAGATAAAGCTCTCAAGTTTCTGCAGCCCCTTGTTTCTCTCCTCATTTGGAGTCAGGACAAAACATGGCTGAACAAAAAACCTAAGAGGTTTGGCAGATTTTCTGACCTCCACTCAACATCGTGGAGACTAAAAGCTTCATTGTCAAAAAATGTCAGAGTTTCACTGTAATGCATCTTATTTTCTCTTTGTTCTGATTTTTTTTTAAGGCACTGCTCAGTGTGAAAAAGATTTCACTTCCTTTTCATTGATCTCAAGTCTCCCCACCTGCCAACTATTCCCAGGACACAAGAACAGCGGGTTGAGGCGAAGGAGATGGAGCTGTCTCCAGACAGCAACTGACGCCAGGAGGAGACGGAACTTTTTGGCATCTAGGGCAGAGAAGGGGAAGGCAAATCTCACCAGCCAGAACTTTAAAACAGTGCAAACAGAGAAATGATGCAGAGCACCCCTTTCTAGGCCAAGGAAAAAGAAAAGATTTAAAAAATTTAAAACTAAGAAAAGTTATTCTAGCCAACATCCCATTAACAAGGCCTCTCGTTTTGTCATTTTTAACCTGAACTACAATCTACATCACCCACGTTTTTTCAGGGGCACATAACACAAAGTAAAGGGAAGTAAAACCCAATCCAACACAACTGTTCCCACAAATAATACAATCTGCTCGTCCATCCTAAGAACCTTTAGAGTTACCCTACATGAACGCGTCAGGTTGGAAATCACGGCCACGCTTAGTACCAAACAATTCCGCCTTCAACTGTTCTATGACTGCTCTACAGCAGTGGTTCTCAAAGGAGAACAATCCTGCCTGCCTTCGCAGCAGGAAGCTGATGAGGAAGCACACGTGACCGTGCAACTCTATAGCCAGAAAGGACGAAAGGAAAACTGGAATCATCTCACTGCGGTTACTCTGTCACAGTATCTCCAAAGCCTTATCTTCCCTCTTAAAACGGAATTTCTAAACTTAATCATTCTTGGGATTCTTGGTGTTAATGCCCAACTACACGTGTTTATTCTGGCCTGACTAAAATGTTTGGTTTCTTTCTAACACATTTTCATTTCTTAGTGAGTTTACTCCTTTTATCTAATAATCTGTGGGTGACAATTCTATTATTCTCAATTTCAATATAAAATTGAACTATCCAAATAAACATAGGTGCACAATGTTCAACAACATCACTTATGCCAAGGCATGCTTTCATACACAAAGAGCCCATTTCCAATTAATAAAAAGGAAAGAAGAAAAATCTTCTGATGCACATTGGCATGGCTAGCCCTTCTGGAACATTACGGTGGTAGGTGTGTAAATCACGTGAGACTGCCTTGGTCTGGATCCGCCCTCCCCACAACCACAACCACAACCACAGCAGCAGCTCTTACCGCCCAGCGCTCAGAGCTGTTAGGAAGTCGTCTATCACGGCAGATCTGAATCCGGCTGGTGCCAATCCACCCTCCCCCTCCCACCCTGCCTGTGACACTCTCCACCCTGCCCTCATTTTCCCTCTTCTTCCCCCTCCTAAGCCAATGGACGAGGGCCCAGGGGAGGCGAGTTTCCAGTTCTTTATTAAACATGTTCTACTCAGGGCTTGCAATAAAGATCATCTTTTATCTTTTGCTGAACATTTCTCAACCTTTCTCAGCCATAAAAAGCTGGTTAACAGCCTATGTTACTCCTGTTCCAGGATAGATCTTGGGACACTGTTCTCTGAGCAGCCACCAAGTCGTCAAAAATTCAATTCTGCACCAATACTTTTTTTTTGGCACAGAGGAACTCTACTCCCATAAGTTAATGTAAGGAGGAAAAAAAGTAAAATCATCTAAAACTAGGTAACTAACAGTTAAAATGATTGTAAAACTCACTGTCTGAAATTAATTACTATAGTAAATGTCCCCATGAAAAAGAGACATACATCATATCCATGAGTTGCAGAGACACAAATTCACAATTGGTTATGACAAATGGTTAGACTCGTGGCTTTTCTGATGAACAACCCTATCTCCATCAAATTCCAAGACCATAAAGACAGATTCTGATAACTGTATTTATGATCACTCTTTTCAAGACAAAAATTTAAAATCAATTAAAATACTTCTAATTATCACATCTCCTGTCCACCCAATGCATAAATCTGCTCTGGTCTGTAATGAGAGCTCAAAATAAAATATCCAGTTTTCACCTTCACTTGCAATTTAAGCATCCTGAAATGCATCTGAAGTGTCTGAACACTGAAGGGTATATGTTTTCTACATTTCACCTGAAAGTTTTACCTAATTTATTAAAATAACTTACAGCACAACTAAGTGCCAAGCAATTAATATCAAAGAATATTTAAATGTGCTTAATATTCTGTGAAACATGTTTTACAAAGCCCAGAGCTCAACTGGCACTAACTGTAGGTAAGTTTTTAAACTAACAATCTCCACATTTTAGGGTTGTCACATGAAGAAAACCTGAAAAGGCTTACGAAACAAGAGAACATGGAGTAAATTTCACAACACTAATAATTACTTTGGAAGAATGAAGTTTGGCAATTCTATTTTCTAAAGAACTGTTTTAATAATGTATTAAATTATTATTAAATCACTGTTCAATTAAATTATTTTTAACAATTATGTTTAATAATTGACTTTATTAGCAATTTTAATTAGGAAAACATATTGAAGAAAAAGTAGCTCTATATTGTACATCTGTACTAAGAATATGGGTTTGTTTTTTTTTAATTTTCCAATCTTTATTTCCACCAGAGAAATGTGAAATCCCAAATCTACACTTTTTACAGAAAGATGGAAACCTGGAAAAAGTATTAATCTAAGACGTTAGACTCAGCATCTAAGAGAAAATTTAAAAGAGTAAAAAAAAATCACCAAACCTAAAGTCTCTTCACAGCATGAACTGGGGGAACCTTCGGGGTTGGGCAGTCACTGGAATCGAACTGAGGGCCTTGGCCAGGCCAGGCAAGCAAACTGCCACTAACTACATCCCCAGCCCTAAGAAATTGCTTCTTTAATCACTCAGGAACTGAGACAGAAAGCAGGGCAGAAAATGGTGCTAACACATGACATTTCTTTGGGAAGGGATATTTCTCATATGGTTTTTATCTTGAACAAGTTTCTGGGTTTGACCTCCAGACAGTGCTAACAGCTGGAGTATCACACATCCGCACATGACTGAAGCAGACACGCCAATACACCGGAGCAAGACACTAGTGTTCTAATTGTAGGAAAATACATCACTGGGTGGGCTTGCCATATAAATGATCATATACATTCCCAAAGACTTTGAAGAAGCAGGAGGTAGATGTATGCGTCCACAAAGAACACCAGGATTAGCGTTTCAGATCTTAGTATGTTTAACCTTCAAAGTCAATGGCTGCCATTGGTAATAAAATTTCATTTTCAAAAGAGACTTGGAGTTCCCGGGAGGTAGAGACCACATCAATCTACCTTTAATTCAACCACGTACAAGACGGCAGGGAGCCCCTGGCGCTGTGGAAGGTACACTACCTAAGAAACATGCAAATATACACATCCTGATAACTCCATCACGACAGAACGAGAAGTCTGTTCTGAGAGGAACCGGAGGCCGTGATGAAAACATTTGGACGCAGCTGACAAGAGCTACATGGCGACAGCCTGTGACTCACTTTCAGGCCTCTTGTCTTTTCCCCTCCCTGTTAAGGGAAACTGCAGTGCCCTGTCCAACCCAGAAGTGACTTGTCAAGGTGTGGAGAACTGTAAATTTTCTTACAGACCTGCTGCTGCTCAACCAACTGATTCTTCAGGGTTCTTTGTGACTGGCAACACTACAATGGATATTATTTCATGACCGCCTTTTAGGTCAGAGTTGAAACATGGAATAGTCACCAGGCACCACAAAAATAAAACAGCAATAATAGAAGTAATTCTACCACCTCTTACTGCAGCACAGCCACCACACACACCTTTCACATGACATGAAAGGTACTCAAAAGTGTGATTCGTTCCTTTATGACCTCATGCACAGACCTCAAGGGTGGTCACCCTGCCGAAATCCCCAATCTCCTCTCCAATCCCAGAAGCCAAATCACTCTCTACAACCCTTGCCGTCCTGCATGTCCAGCTTGCTGTGGTCCTGATGCAGAAGAGTCACTCGATTAAAACAGCTTAACCCATAAATGGGCAGAAGAGCTGAATGCTCACAGCGCCATGAGGACCAACCACATCGCAGTGGTTTGAATTCTGGCGGCACTCCGTAAGGGTGTGCCAGCTCAGCACTACTGGCACGTGGAGTCAAAAAACCTTGCCTGGTGGGTGTCATCAGAGGAAGCCGTCTTCAACAGCACCACCTCACTGCATTCTGCAGCACACGTGATGAGGTTCCTCATGGCTGCACGGAGGCTGCTCCTCGCCCCTCGCCATCGCCAGGAAGGAACCTACCAATGTGCTGTCTGCTGTGGACCTGACGTTTAAACCGTGCTCGCCGCCCACCTCAGTGGAGACTCAGTGAACGGGGGGAAGCTGGAGGAACCACCTGCCCCAGCACACGTCCACTCACTCCCAGTCCCTGACTGATTCAGCCAGAGATACAGAACCTTGGCAAAAGCAATGCTGAATCCCTTGACAGCTCCAACCCTTCGGCTTCCTGAGCGCCCACAGCGGAGGGGAAGGTCTGCCTGGCCTTTCTGGATCTCAAGTTTGTGCAGTCAAGGCATGATATGCTAGTAGTAGAGAAGAGTCTTACGTCACTATCTGCACTTAAGGCTTTCCATTCAGAAGTCTGAGAGGGCCACGGTCTCACTTCTCAGACTCTGCTGCAACAGATGGAAGGCAGAGCGGGCCTTGTTCGGCAGAAGTCACTTTCCCTTCTATAAAAACCTCCAAACTCATGGGGTCGATGATGGCACCACACAGACGGAGAGAGAGAGAGGCACAAAGCCATATGCCTCTCCTCTCAGGAGGAGACCAACCAGCAGGGCTCTCTCTGTCTCAAAACCAGCAACAAAGAGAAGCTAGCCCAGTGCCTGGAACACAGGCAGTGTACAAGATACATCAACGTCCTGCGTGCTCTATCGCACCTACTTCTCTCAACACCACTCTCGGCAAGGACAGAAGCGGTCTACCACCTGCAGGAGAGGTCGGTGTGGGCAGCCTACGGCTACCGAGGACTTACAACTGGATACTGTGACTGAGGAAGTGAATTTTCTATTTCAGTTCATTTTATAGTTTGAATAGCCACAACATGATCACTGGCTATGGAAACAGGCAGGGCAGCTCAGAATTTTGTAAGTAACTCCCACAGCACATTTTGATCATTTGCAAAGATGTCAGTTGTTTTCATCCAAACGCTAGACAAAATATCAAACACCCACAAGTTAAAAGGAAAAGAGCTTTATTTGGTTCATTGTTTCAGGGGGGTCAAGTCATGGTCAGTAAGTTCCTCGCCAGGAATATCAAGGCAGAAAGGCAGGGCGGAGCCAAGCTGCTGGGCTCAGGGAGCCAGGAAGCAGGCTGGGAACCACGACAGAGAGGAAGAGGCAGAACTGTATACAGCACCCAAAGCTGTGTCCTCAAGACTCGCCACACACACACACACACACACACACACACACACACACACACACACACACACACAACTATGCTGTACAAATCCCCTGGAGGGCTCCCAAAGCATTCAAGTTAACAAGCTGATCATCGCATTAGCCTTCTGATCTGAAACCAAACTTCTACTACAAAACTAAACAAGTTTCTTTTCCATGACTTCTCATATTATTAAGTGCCACTGGGTTGGCCAGGGAAAAAGATGACAAGAGGAGAGAGTATTTCCCAAGCAACCTTGGGAGAAATGAAGTCTTGTTTCATCTACCCTAATCATGTCAATTCTATTCCTCTGACCAGTGACTGGTTTAACCACAAGCATGCCTTGAAGGTTTGGCCAATGAAACAAGAGAATTGATTGGCTGGGGGAAGAACACTCTAAAAAAATTTTACTTGCCTTTAAACAGAAATGCAAGGAAAAAAAACACAGTTTCTTAGTCCTTGGGGCATTACACCTCTGCCATCAAATTATAATTTAATTTCTACAACTCCTGAGTCAGTACAAGCAAAGGAAAGGGAGTCAGATGACAAGGGTACTCACTGAGCATGACAAAGCCCCAGCAAGGAAAGATAAACCTTAAACACGGACGAGTAGGGGAGAGGAGGTTGGCTAGACATGTCTTCTGGGAAGGAATCAACAGTCCCCATGAAAAAGACCTCATCTGTCAAGGAGTCTTTTCCAGCAGCTAAAACATTGCAATGACCCTAAAACAAATCCTGATTTTCAAACCTGCTCCTGGAAATGATTACCTGGGGGCTTCAGGAGGAAAATCCTTGTAATACTGCTCAGTGCAATATACTCATATGACAAAGGGAAGCAAATCCTGACCAGCTCTTTCAGGCACAGCAGGTAAGCTGCCCAAATGGCTCCCAGTGTAGAAAAGTCCTTTTCACACCCTAGAGGATGGTGAGAGAAAGGGCAATCTTTACATGAAAAGGATGTTATCAGATGGTTCATTAGGAGGTGGTGTAAGAATGTAAAAGCCACAGGACCTTCCAAAAGCGTTAAAATCGCTCCTCACCAGGGGCATGTGGACTATATACTTAAGCACAGTGAGAAGAAAATATCTCCCATTATCACAGTGAGCTCCACAAGCAGAAATACCCCAAAAATGGCTTTACTCATCTGTGCGGATGCTTTTCAGCCTAGGAGAAGTTCACATTTTATTTTCCTGCTAAAATATCTGAATGAGCGATCAATGCTAAATGTACTAATGGCACATATGCTCTGCAAAAAGAACACTATCCTAACACTTGGTGGAAGGGCGAGACCAAGAAAAATAGGCCATAGGAGGAAAGGAAGGCAACCATAATGTGGGCAGAGGTTAATCTGGGAGGCTCTGGGTCAATAAAGGCACCGAAACATGGGTGGTGTACCATCTCCACATTTATCATTTTGGGTATTTCTATTGGTGAATTACTAATTTTATGAATTTTATTAAACTGAGGGTTTAACTGGAAAGCATTCACAAAAATAAAGTGTTATATTTTAAAATATTTGATAAGTATAAAAAGCATCAAAATTTTCAACATCAACTAGATTCTGATGTACAAAGTCTAACAAAAATATCAGAAATAATTCTGCGAACTACAATGGAAATATCAATAGCACTCCATAAAATAAAAAATTTTTATATCAATTCGAGTCTTCACACATGTTAACATGTTCCATACTTACATATGTATTACATTGACAGCACATGTGTTTTGCTCTCCTGCCTTTTGTTTGGTAGGATGTAATTTGATATCTTGCTGGTCATGCTGTTTTTGCACGGGTGTCTATGATACAATGTGTAGTCAACAGGAACATAAAGTATCAATAAAACATAGTATTAAGTTCTTAATATATATAGCATGTTTAGAATACCAGCTTTTCAGATCAGCTGATTACTGGCTTACAAAATGTGAAAGATAACATCAGAAATAAAAACCTATATGAACTACCATGAAAATACCAATAGAACTCAATAATAAAAATAACTACTCAAGGCAGTATTTACACATGAAAACTGCATGTTCCATACACCAGTATCCCTTACACTGATTGCACATATGTGTGGTTTTCCTGACCTTTCTTGTACGGCACAGCTGACATCTTTCTGACTTTCCTATGGTCATATGTCTGTAGATGTTCTGTTTGCTTGTTCACCTATTACCTCAACAGTATATTCCACTTTTTACATAGTACCCTGGGCAGGAAAATTTAGTCTTAATTCTCTAAGAAAATTCCTCCATGATATTTTATACTTGTGATTTTCTTTGTAAACTATCACACTAATTATGCTACACATATATGGGACTGATTAAAACACAATGTTTGGCCACCACTTTGTGTTGCAAGTGACATCATAGTTGCTGGATAAGTCATCAATAAGATCTACTCTGCCTTTGGTCTTCTTGCAAAAAAGTTTCCTTCTCAGGCTTCTGTTTTGCCCAGGTTTCCCTAGCAATATTCCCATAATGGTGCGATGTTACCTAAGTACTACAAGTTTGTTTTTTTCTTTGCCATATAGGACACCAATATAAATCTTTCTGAAATCTAAAGTTTGTATTATACAATTCACTGTTCTAAAATTGCAACATCTCATCTGGAACTTCTGCTTTGTTACGGAGTACAATTCTAGAGCTGGTCAGCTTGTGCTTTCTTTGGAAATGTAACATCAATCAGTAACTGGTAAACCAACTGTCAAATGTCACATTCTGATTACTTTGGGAGATGGGAGCAACAAATCTGTTCACAACATAATTTAGTTTATTACTATATGAATAAGGACCTGGTGGCTGAGTGCCAGGATAAATTTCTAAATTGAAAGCATAATAAGCCTTTGCATCTACAAGGGCATAAATATTTATGCCACATTTTCAAGGGTTGGTGGTTTTTTTGTTGTTGGTTTTTTTTTTTTTTGTATGTATTCCCTAAAGCTACAACAGCCATAAAATACTGCAAGATGTTTATCAATAGTCATATTTTATGAAGGTACGTAAATTGCTCTGCAATTACTCACAATTATGTAAAACAATGACCAGATAGCAGCTAGATTATCAGTTCTTCATTTTCTTCGTGGCTGCTGGTTTTGTCATTCAACCTCTAACAATTTTGAAGGAAACCAAACCCCGAAAGTGTCACTGTGATTCTACAAACCTCAAGCTCAAGTAGTTTACATTCTTGCAGTTGCCATAAGAAAGCCCTGCTAAGTACAGCAGATCTATCAATGCTTTCAGTTTAGCTAGTGAGATATCAAACTAAATGCATTTGTAAGTATGACTACTGGTACATGCTGAACATTTTATTGGTATTTTAGCCTCTGCATATTTCACATCTTGCAGTATTTTGTCTGTTATAATTTTCAACATTAAATGGCAGGGCTGGCATTCTGTCCAGTATAGCTCTTCAGCATATTTATGGACCTAGTTATAACAAAGGGTTATCCCATTTAGCGATGTGGCCATCTTACAACATTTTGACTACTCAAATATGCACTCGCATTGTTGTTTTCTTCATTATCTGAATCAAGGAGGCCTACATTTCCTGTGTCTGTATCAGTCAATTCTTGCTCCATTTTACAGTCACACAAACTTTGGCTCAAACGACCAACGTCAAAGTCATCAACATCATACACCCAATGCCGCTCGCTTGTTACAAAAACATGTATTTTACTATAATGGATCATATTCATCATCCACGCATGAGTGATACTGATTCACTTATTTTTTTTTTTTAAGAGACAGGCCTTACTTTTGTAGTTCAGGCTGGCCCTGAACCTCGAACTCACAGCAATCCTCCTGCCTCTGCCTCCTAAGTGCTGGGATTACAGGAGTGGGCCACCACACATGGCATCTGATTCACTTTTGATCTTTACCAAAACTTGTAAATTTTTTTTTTCACATGCTGCTGTATAGCACTGGGCTACTTCTACAGAATCAGAAAAAACATTTTAAACGCAAATCGTAGAGTGGTGTGGGTATATTTATACATTGTGTGATGCTGAGGTAAACATATGCAAAACCTGTGAGGCAGAGTGTAATGTAGATGAAAATCTCAGTTTGACACTTCTGCACAGGTACACACATCTTGCCATTTGTCCTACCAAGTGAGTAAACAAAAAGATTGCTTCCTGTATCCCTCAAGGAAAGGTACTGAGATGCACAGCCAGCTACTATTATGCTAAAGTACAAATTTAAAGTAGAAAAGTATGATACGGGTATATTGAAGCCAGTGCAATTCCCCAATGATACCTCTGAGAGCAGTAAAACTTCAGGAAGTTGAGGAGGAGCTTGTATTCCTTCAAAATGACAGGCATTACAAGTGGGAGAATGTGGGCCAACATACAACAGAGATCTGAACCAACTAGTTTCCAACTCCAAGAAAGACTCTGAGATCAGTTAAGAGGGTGACAGAGCATAATATACATCCTTAAACACTGCAGTTAGGACAACCTCTCTGAAAATCTCTCCAACACAATAAGCAGCAATGATATCTAAAACTTTAACCAATCAGAGACTTGGAATGCATGACAAAGCATACTACAGCTCTCTACTAGGATCCTTAGGAGATCCCAAAATAAAGGAAGGAGGTTCCATGACTGTGCCACAGAAAGAACTCAGGGAAACGGGGCCAAGTATGAATTTTAGGATTTTTAACTATTATTACAGCTATACCGAGGCAATAATTACCAAGAGCTATAGTTTGTAAACCAAGACACAAAACATTGCCCTTTGCTGTGTAAGACCAAATCAAGCAAACTATATCCTTTGTAGGATTTCACATCACAGATTAATTCAATGTATAGTCAATAATAGGAGGCTATTTCAATCCTTTCAAGATGTTGATAGCATCTCCTACAACAGAAAACTTATTTTTTGCTGTATTGGAATATCAGCTATTCTAATTGAATTTTTTTTCCTTAGACTAACTTATTTTTTATGAAATCTTAAATATAATTTCCAAGGAAATGATACACCAAAGCAAAACCAGCAGCACTTGCCAGATAGGAAGAGTAGCAGGAAATAATGCAATCCATAAGGTCAAATTTTAAGGTACTTACCTAGCTGAAGACTTACGGTCAAATCAATCTGTGTAAACATGATAATACACCTCCAAGACATAGAGAGGGAGTAAAGACTGTAAGTACCAACCTTTTTCTCTTTGATTACGAAACACCAAACAAATGATTTTATCACTTCATAGTCAAATATTTATTTCACAGTGGTCATCTTTCACATGGCATAAAATCACATTTAATGCTAACCTCAGTGAAATCATGCTATCTTATAATGATAGTAACAGAAAGTGAGGATTCCAGAAGCTACAAGAAAACATTTCTAAAGAAGTCAGAGTTCTACATCATGTACATGTGATGGTTACATTTCTTAACCTAGAAAAAGTCTCAACTACCTAATGGAAAATAGGGTTTAAACTAAACGAAACACAGGTGTGATCAATTTTGAAAGCAAGGAACAACCAAGAAGATACACTACTCATTTTGGTGTTGGTCTCAAATAGGCCCTTAAAAAATTATCAGTGGAGTGGCAGAGGTGAAAGTCATTTCAGGATCAATCCACTCTACACTGACGTAACATTCAGGTGCTAAAGCTGGAATCTGCAAAGTCACACAAGGCCAATGTACTCAATGCCTGGATGTCCGCCTGTGGCACTATAAGGAGGTATCTGGACCAACAGAGAGTTAGGCTACTAGGGATACACACTCGGATGGAACACAGGGACCTCAGCCTCTCTCAGTATCTCTTCTGCTTCCTTCCCACCATGAGGTGGGGAGCTTCCTCTGTCACACGCTCCTGCCATGATGAAATGGCCCAAAGCATCACACCTCAACACCACAGACGGAAAACTCTGAAGTCGAGTCATACTAGAATTTCTGTTCTTGTAAACTGATAATCACAGGGATTTTTGTGAAACTTAACAGAAAGCTAACAAACCAGCCAAAACAGACCAAACTATAACTATGTAAGATGAAGGACTCTTTCCCAGGTACTAGATAAACCTTGTGAAAGAGGTAGCTTCTGCATTTCAATAAATATAGAAAACTCAATCTTTCATCATATATTAGACATTATTCCAGCTACATACTAGCAATACTGAAAGTTCATAATCCCATGAGATAGCACATCCTTTATTTATATTGCTACAAAGACCCCCTCACCAAGAGAACTGACAAGTAGGGAATATGAGTGCAATTCAACTTAATAATTTCAACAAGGAAAAGGTCAATAAAGTGGTACTGAGTATGACATATAACAATGATATTTTATTTGTCAAAGAGAACTCTACACAGCATAGCTTAACAACATCCAGAGAAAAAGACAGAAACTTATCCTACTTTATATCATGAGAAAGTGGGTTTTATGAACCAAATCAGATATAATAAATGAGTACGTTTTGTTACGTTAGAAAGAAAGACCTTAGCATTTAAGAAATCACACAGACGTGCAAATTCTACTGTTAGAGCATTAGGCAAGGATTCAGCTGGGTCTACTCTCCCTTTGAGCTTTTGAATTACTGATGTCCTCCACCAACCCACCCACCCACCCTCTCCCCAGGAAGTCAGTTTCAAAGGATAGACTATTTCAAATTTATGACCAGAAAAAAAGATATCTGACTTTGATCCATCATAGACATGAAAAACACTTACTTATTATATATAACTCTCTACATGCCTTGTGGGGGCCCACTAAATTTATAGATTAATGAATATAAGGATTTATGTTTTGCCCAAGTAAATATTGACCTTATCTCTACCTGGGTCAATATTTACTACTTTGCTCAATAAATTTTCATGTTCATTTTCAAACTAAGTCAATATCAGCTCATTAATTTCTTCTTGGTTCATATCAGCATTTTATAAAATTTCAACTGCCAGTTAAAACATCTCACCTAGAACATGTAGATCTTGCCAATTAAGGAGACAAAGAGGCGCTAGCTGTTCCTGCCGGCGTCCCTTGTAGGCTTTTGCTTTTTCCCTTTCATTCCTTGTTCCCCTTAAGACTGTTCTGAACCAAAAATACCTGAATTTGATATAATTCAGTCATCTATTCTAAAATAAGAGCAGCACTTAGAAATCACGGGCATAGTGGTATAAGAAACTTAAATACATTACATATAGTTCAATGAGATATTAGCATATTTTGGACAGAAATGTAAAGAGGCAACATCTCTCACTTCCCCATGAGAACCAGGGTCAGCTTTAGCTATCTTCCTCCCACTGGCTTCATCCAGCCACTGATAACCGTCAACTTGTGCTTAATGTGATCATATTGCCCACATCATTTTATTTTATTTTATTTTTTTGAAACAGAGTCTCACTTTGTAGTTCAGGCTCGTCCTGAACTCAGCCTCGAATTCAGCAACCCTCCTGCATCTGCTTCCAGAGTGCTGGGATTACAGACATGAGTTACCATGCCTCGCAGTGTGATTTGTGGTACTGATTGCTGGTGGGTGTGAGTCACCATGCCTGGCACTGTTATTAGTGGTTACCCAGGATCAAATCCCCACAACTTGCAAACCCCGGCCCTTGCGCTGGAAGGCAGGCACCAGAACATCTGAGCTAAAGCCCTAGCCTACACCTACATGATTGTAAAGCATCTTATACCTCAACCTACTTAATTCTGGTGCTCATTCTATAAGGATTTCCACATAAAGATATACTGTAATTACCCAGGTCCCTCCTGCTCATCATTCATCAGGCTTTGTAAACACTGTGTCACTTATGGGGCGTACACAAGTGTCACTGAAAATGTCTAAAAATAGTACTGGAGGAAGAGAAAGCTAGGTCAGTATTTCACATTCTCACGGATATTGCACAAAAGGCGCACACAAGGTTCCATTAACCTGCCATCTTCAGGGTCCCCGTAAAACTCTTCACGTAAACATTTTTCAATACTTAATCACAACAACTGGAACTGCTATCAGTGATCTAATTTCAGACCAGTACAGCAGCACTAAACAATATTTCATCTACCTACATGCCTGTGTAAAGGTCACAGGGCCCCAAAGGATTATATTTATATCTTTATAATAATGTGTATACTCACATCGACTAAGTTTACAAACACTTTTAAAATCAACTACAGAGAAAGTTTTTTAAAAGAAGAAAGAAATCGTCCTTGAGAAAAAAAAAAAATCTTTTTAACCAGTAAGAGAAAAATAAACCAAATTTGGCCAACAACCAGAAGATACACAAAGTACCTTAAGCACATGGCACCTCGTTTGGTTCCCCTTCACATACGTGATTAGCACGTGGCCACATGTGTCTCTTCCCTCCCAAAACATCCTTGTATAAAAGGAAATAATACACGTAAAGAGGCACTGTTTGTTCAACAACTTATCCCTTAACTTGAGGCCTTTTCTTTCCCAAAATATGTAGGTAGGGACAAAGAACTACAAAGATTAATTATAGGCAAAGGTTCAACTCTAAGAACATAAAGTCTAAAGAATACAAGAAATCTGGACAAAAAAATGACACATCTCAGTGAGGTCCGGTCCCCAACTTTTAGCTTTGTAACAAACCCAGCCCCCCTCTCAAAACTGCCCTCCCTCACCCTGAGAACCGTCCTAACCGATGGCCTTTGTTTCCTCTCCCATGTATAAAAAGTGATAAATTCCCATGGGCTTGTTCCTTCTCTCTCTCTCTCTCTCTCTCTCTCTCTCTCTGTCTCTCCCTCTCCCTCTCTCCCTCTCTGTCTCTCTCCCTCCCTCTCCATCTCTCTCCCCCACCCCTCTCTTTATGAAATGATACTGCCCAGATTATTTTACGGCATCTTGTAGCTCAACTCACGATCTAACTGCCGTCTCTCACCCTGTCCCCTCTCCGCTGATTCCTCACCCGGCAGTCGGCGGTCTCACTTAAACAGTGAGCCGAGTGCCATCCACTGCACATTCACCACACGGCCACTGCACTGCGCCCGGTTAGCTCCAGAAGCCAGCGGTAGGTCAGTACTAGAACAGTGCTGGCCCCTGCCAACTCCAAATCAACTATTCTGCATTATCACCTCCTCTGAGTTTACCATGCTGTGCCACAATGTTCTCAGGTCCCTAGACGCTGCCAGGGCACTTCAAGCCGCAGGGTACCTGCTCAGCCTGCCAACTACCTGCCCATCTTTAAAGGTTCGGATCTGGTGACAGCAACTGCTTCTCACGGCACATGCGTGGCACAGGGTAAGCAGCTAGTGGATGCAGTGAACACGTAGCTGTCCTGAACAGCATGTCACAGTAAGGGGGATCTGTCAAGAAAATGGAAATAAAGTATAAAAAATTAAACAGGAGACGCTAGAGCTAAGGGAGAC
This sequence comes from Petromus typicus, assembly GCA_004026965.1. NCBI lineage: Eukaryota > Metazoa > Chordata > Mammalia > Rodentia > Petromuridae > Petromus > Petromus typicus. The sequence goes on along the minus strand of PVIR01009230.1, from coordinate 18,540 downwards.
ATGGGTCAAGGCCAAGCACAGAAGTAAAGGCAACCGTGAGGGCAGCACAGGTGGAGTCCGGTTAATTCCTCGCCCGTGGTGGGGCTGCTCAACACGCGAAGGCGTCTGCCAGAGGGGAACGCGTCTCAGGAAATGATGTCTCCGCGGGACTCTGCAGGAGACTTGAGGAGAGGCAAATAATACAGCAATATTAACATTAAACCTGGGGCTCCCACAATGTCTTCCATTCTTCTGAGGACAAAAGCAGGCTTCTGCAGGCATGCATATTTTCATTTGCTCTGCACAGACGTTCTTAAAAATAGGCATGGAAATATAATTTTAAAGAATTTAATTATAGCTTCAGTTCACCAGGGGAGAGCTTGTTACTTCAGGGGATCCAAAGGGAAAACCTTTTATGAAGCACCTACTACTTTTCAAATGTCATGGCAAGACCCACCCTCCCCAGCTCCAGCGAGTCCAAAACACAGACTGTGGCATGCTCTCTTTTTATCTGTCCGTCCACTTGCGCACTTAAAAAAATGCTCTGAATATTCACAAAATGAAACATTCTGCACACTGCAGGAGAAGCAAATAATAATAAGCTATAATCCTTGTCCTCAAGGATTCTACATTTAGCTAAAGAAAAGACGTGTGTGTGAAATAAAGCAAGATGTTTATATGACCATCCAGTGCAGTGGCAGACAAGTAAAAGCCAAATGGGTAAAACATCCGCTACTACAGGGCAGAAGCCAAAAATTATACCAGGTGCTTGCATACATGACTTCTAACTCTCAGACACCTGCAAGGTACGTTCCTTTATCTGCATTTTACAGTTGAGCAATGCATCAATCGCAAGACTGTTAGAAAAGACCTTGGATATTCCTTGCTCCAGCAAGAAATGCCTCTTAGCAGAATAGGTTTGACCTTCATCTGGCCCACTGCCAGAATTTCTGCCAGGGAACTTCTGTAATCTTAATGTTTCCATTTTGGATTCCATTAATGATGAGAGAATTCTTCCCCCTTGGACTGACTCATTAAACTTCTTAATTCTCAGAACTATGAGACAGAGAATATTAAAGGTGGGGAAAAGGGGAGGAGTCGGCGGAAGAAGGAAATCTATTTTCCTCCAAGTTTCTGAGGAGGCAGACAGAAAACAGCTTTATAAAAATATCTCAAATTTCCACCAGACTTATTCTAGACTTCTTATTCTCCTCCCAGCAGAGGTGACCCACCCAACATGTGTTATCTTTTGTGTAATAGTTACAGAAGTTCTGGGCAAACTCCAAAATGCCTGTGCTGTCAGCGCCTCAAGCTGCACAGAAAAATCTCTACGTCTTAGTGGGGTAAAACTTGGAGAAGAGAATTATTTTATTTCCAATGAAATGACACATTTTTTCCAGTGTAAGATGATATAAAATACAAAAGGAGTTGACTTTTTACACCTCCCTGAGTAGAAATAAGAAAAATGAAATTCAAAGATACAAAGAATTTTTAAATTACATGGTTATTAACAGACAGTTTCTTATATGCCACTTTCTACCTTATGAAAGGTGCTTTCAAGCTGAATTAGCATCATAGCCCTTTTTAACAGCGGACCAAGTTGTGAACCTTAGAACTGAGGTTCTCAACTCATGATGCCAGCTCAACACTGAGGTCCTCCGGAGGACCACAGTGGCTCTACAACAGGTTTCTCAAGGAAGCTTTGCTAAAGTTACAGGTGCTCACACAGGAAGCTGCACTGATGGTGCAGGAGCGTGTTGGAATCACCAGGCTGGCTTCTTGAGCAAACCCCACTCCATGCAAAGGCAGGGCACAGCAAGGCAGGTAGTAAACTCCTTCCCACTTCTCTGACCTGTCCCAGAAATCAGTGCACTCTGCTCAACTTCCTTCCTCCAGGACCTTTGCCCAAAGCAGATCACTGGCAACCTGTAACTCCTGCCCACAAGGCTCCCTGAGCATACTCCAGCTCAAAAGAGATACAAGGAAAAAAAACTATAGACACATTTAAGTGAGAGTAACATCGGCCCAAAACCCCAGGTCATTCTAGGGCAGCAGCACTGGCAAACATTTGTTATAAAGGGCCGGACAGTAGACACCAACCCTTGCAGTCCAAAGGACTTGCGTCACAAATACCCAGCTCAGCAGTCAAGGCACAAGAGCACCAAAGATGATATGCAAAGTGATGAGCCCAGCTGTGTTCCAATAATACTTTATTCACACAGAGAACCTGCAGCTCAAACATTTGCTTAGCCCTCATTCCCAAGTCCCAAATGGGTACATTTGGTAAATTATGGTTGTAAGGCTCTCACTTGCTCAGCTCTGGTCTCCCCAGGAATCACCCCTGATAATCACGACCACCTACGGGGAGCTCCAGCATCCAAGGGGAATGGCAGAGGCAAAAGGACGCAGGGTCCGAAACAGCACAGGTAATATCAAGAGAGATGATGTTAAACCTCTCACACAGGTGTGCATGCGTGCACGTGCACGCGCACACACACACACACACACACACACACACACACACACACACACCCTCACTTCATCCTTACAATAGGGAAGTACTAATTATGCAGATGGGGAAACTGAGGCTTCATGGCAGTTAAATTTCCTTCCAAAGTCACCACTGATAAAACTAAGATCCGAATCGTGTTCTATTGCTAAGACTTACAACATTCATAATCACACGCCCCATACTAGCCAAGTCCTGCACTGGTGACAGGAAGAGCTAACTGTTTCATACCAGGAACACGGCTAAAATACAGACCATTAAATCGGCCTTCCAGACATGGCCTGCTTCACTCTGCCAACATTAAAAACATTCCTCCAATCAAGAAAGAGCTTTATGTCCTTTGTCTAATTTTTCAAAAGCCACTCATGCTTTTAAATATGTATCTACAATCAAGAGCTCCCCATCTCATTTGTTCTGTGTATAACGAGGGCCCACATACGACCTTTCTGCCCCTCTCTCTACAACCCAATGCCAGTGAATGTCCGACAGCCCTCAGGGCCACTCTGGCACAAAAGGACTGCTGAGGCTCTGGCCTCCTCAGGCAGAACCGTGTCGTGTTCAAGGACTGGATACAGATTTAAAACCGGGCATCAGGAGCAGAGGCGGGAGGACTGCTGAGTTCGAGGATGAGTTCAGGACAGCTTGAACTACAAAGTGAGACCCCGTCTCAAAAAAAACCCCAAAACACTGAGTACCAACATGACGCCAGCTGTGGAAGACTCCACACCAGCCCATGTGTCAGGCCACCATAAACACAGGCACACTGAAAATACTGCGTAAAAAAATCACCGGAGGCTTTGTGTGTATAAGTCAACACACCACGTCCAGACGTGGGACCCATCCCCAGCACACACCTCATGCTGGGTAATGAAATGCTCCAAAGGGCAGAAGCCTCCCAGTCTGAGGCAGTGCTCATGCCAAGCACTTCAGATAAGAGATGCCCCTCTGTGCGGGCCTCTACTACATCTCATTCTTTTATTCTTCTTTTACATTTACCAGTACAGCTAGCTTTACTGGTTCTTATGAAATAGTTCATAGCCCTCTTGAGGGATTCCTGCTATGACTGTCCCATCCACATTCCAGTGGAAACAATTTCATCTAAAACAGGAGCAGACAAACTATAGCTGTGGTGCCTCCCCAAATGCGCACCTATTTTAGTACAGCCCACAAATAGAGGCTGCTTTTCGTATTTTAAGTTGTGGGAGAAAATATCCAAAGAATAGTATTTCCTGACACAAGAAAGTCATAAAACTCAGCTTTCAGTGTTCACAAATAAAATCTTACCAGAATAACGCCAGTTTGCTGTCTATCTCTGCTTTACGGCATGACGGCTGAGCTCAACAGCTATCGCAGACTCCCTGCTGCTTTGCCAAAGCGCCCCTTGCCCTGAAGTTGAACCATGAGGCCACTCATTCGCAGCAGCACCCAAACCCAGACACAATACCATCCAGAAGCAAAAGGGGAAGAAACTACTTAGGCAACTCGAGCTGAAGGCATCAGTAACCCACCGCATCCCTAAGGTGGCACCACTCAGGCTACTCCTGAGTAACGGGTGAAGTTTTAGGCTCTCATTTCTTTGCTGCCATTTGCAAGTAGAGATGCTGACAGGACATAACTTCCCATTTCCTGACTTACAGCATCATTATTCCAAATTGATGAACTGTAAATAGCAGGTCACTTTATGCTTCTTCTTAGTTCATATCAGAGCCAGAGACTACAAAATGATAAATCTTCTCTGCATTTCTCAGCAAAAAGATATATATGTATGTATGTATGTATGTAATTCTGGCCTTCATCTCTCAGTTTCCTTCACTCATCAGAAATAGTGACAAAAAGCTCTAATTAGATAACTGTAATCACAGAGAAGAGGGTATGATGGAAGACTTCAGAACCGCTATCTGTTAGCAGCAAAACAAAACAGATCGGCTATTCTCCCTGAAGGGGCAGGAGATTTATCAATAGACAAAAGGATGCAAAAAGCCAATAGATAAGGTGTAATTAAAGATCACACCTATAAATTTTACACTGGCATAAATTTAACAGGATTTGCAGCTTGAAATTCCAGATTTAAGACCTGAGCATTACTATGAAAAGGGTCCTTTTCAGCTTATCCAACAACACTGCTTAATGCATAAATTTATTATTAAGACTACAACTCCATGCCTCCCAGCCCTGCATACAAGGAATTTGAATTATTCACTGCCAAAGTACAGTAATTTCCAAAAGTGGTCTTTCTCAAGTATTCTTCCTTAATTAGCTGTAATTCACTTTTCATGTATTTCTGAGCTTCGAAATATCTCAGAACAATTCACCTATCATTCTTAGTGACTGTAGAAACCAAGATCAAGAAAGATCTCTACACTGTTGTGATTTTCTCTTCTCCTCTCCCTAAAATTGTAAGAACATTAGTTCCACTGTAATTTTGAACAAGTTGCAGCACTATTCTTTCACCCACTGGTTGGAGGCTACAAAGAAAAAGAAAATGAAAAAACCTCAAAGCACTGTAGAAGACTATTCAGATAATAAGACATGATTTGGAAATGAGTTGTACTTCCCCAGTGAGAGCATGCAAGACCTTGACAAGTGATGCTTTAGGATATTTAGCAGCATTTAGCCAGGGAGACCAGCCTCGTAGTCTGTGCTCTCTGAAGTCACAGGCAGCCACACAGCGGGGAGGGGAGCGGTGGGGAGGCTCTGCTGCATTTTTGGAAAATTCCAAGATTGGCCCAACATGTCATTAACAAGGAAAGTTCAGAAATAAATGCAAATGGTAGGGAAAACAGGTTGAGAAAACAGGTGGAGGAGATCTACGAGGTGCTTAACAACGCTGAGGGAGAACAGCCTTCAGTATTTCAACTTTCAGTGAACTTCAGGACAGTTTGAACAGATAAACTCAAGCGTGAAAGGAATGCAAAGTGCTTCTGAGGGAGTTTTCCGGCTGTCTAGAAGCACTTACCAGAGTAGGCCCAGTATGGGTCGCCAGAAGCCTTACGTCTGCGGATCTGCACGGAGCTGCCAGGTCTGCCATCCTGCGGGGCCCCGACATAGCCTTCGGTCAGTGCTGGAAGAGAGAGAGAGGCCGTGAGACAAAGTCATCACCACACTGCACTCACCCAGCTGACCTCAATGCAGCACAGACCTTGTTTCACGGGGAACATGAGCAACCGGAGAGACACCCAGGACCACTACCAACGCTAACGACAGCTGACAGTGAGTCCTCACTTTACACCTGTGGTTCGGCTTCTGCTTAACACACTGTGTCTTACAGGGTCTGCAAAATACCACCGGGGTGTGCATACAAACAAAAACACCACCGGCGTGTGCATACAACCACCCCATGTCAAACAAACGGAGGCCCCAAGAAGGACTGTGACTTTCCCTTGCCCCAAATCAGAGAACTGGCAGAACTAGAGTGTACAGTTTTGGTTCCAACTTCAAAACTTGTAAGTATTCAGGCTCTCTGGCCTCCTGTGACCTTCACAGAGCGAGGGGCTGTTCTGCTTGACAGGTGGAGACACTCAAGCTCAGAGATACTGACTGGGCCCAGGCACCCAGGGGAGCAAACCGAATGACAGCCTCCCCACGCCAGAGCTGGCCTCTGCCACCCAAACCAGCACACGGTGAGGCCTGGGAGACCCTCACAGCAGCACCCCCCTTCCACATCCCCAGTCCAAAAACAGCCACCTGCAATACCGAGAAGAAGAAGACCTCCGGGACAACCGTGCTCACAGGAAAGAAGAAAAGAAACAACACTGCTTAATGATGCATTTGTGAAATTCAAAATGAACCCCGTCCAAGCACAAGCAAAAATATTCACCACCGCTCCAGAGAGCTTCCATCTGCCGGTGAGTGTTCAAAGCCCTTCTCCTCGCGTTCTCGTCATGGATGCAAATTTCTCTTGCTATGAGCCCGCACCTGAACGCACTGATGTGAAGGAAGACGAACGTCACAGGTGCCCACAATCCAAAATGAAAGAGAATAATACACAACCCACAGCACCTAGCTATGCTAATATTTAAATGCACCCAAACAAAATCAAATGTGCTTTTTAAAAGCAAAAAAAATAGTTAGGAAAACTATGCATTCAATTTAAGATGAAGATGGAACTCACAAAACATAATGCATACATTCTCAATTGCAAATTAGCCAACAATAATAATTCTAATAATAGTATTAGCTTTGATGAGAACCTGACCATCACGAAACACGAGGAAGACACATAGAAAGTACTTCACCTTACACTTCTGTTGCAAAGACTATCTTCAACAAGTAATACTTGAAAGATTTCCACAGAAATCAGCCCTCTAGAGGAAAATGGGCATCTAGTAAACCAAATACATATCTCACAGTAAACCATTATCACTCATATCAGTTCACTGGTCCTGACTTACAAAGCCAAAATCTAAATTTTTTGGATTTTTTTTTAAAGATTGTTTTTAAAGTGTATACCCTGAGGATTTCGTTCCCTATCATCCAATCTTTCCTACAATTTTGTAAATGAGTCATTCAAAACACTAGGAACTTGAGCCAGTATAAGTTTCTATCAATCAGAAACAGTTTTCCATCTTCTAACCCAATTACTTTCTCCTCTACCAAAGCATACTATATTAGGCTTACATATTTTCTATATGTATGTGAAACTTATGCATCTATTCACTGAACTTGAAATATTTTTCCCTAGTAACTTTCTTTATATCAAGACAATACAATACTGTAACCACCATCAAGCAAGAAATGTAATTCCTGTTTAGCATGTGGTTGAGACATAGTTCCACATCTGTAAAGTGGAGCCAGAAATAACAACCTCAAAGAATTGCTACGAAGGCAACAAAACTTACAGAGAGCAGAACACTTAACTCATCATCATACATGGAGTACACAAGGCTTTGTAAATACTGAAAACTGTTCAACAACAGTACAGGGCCACAGAGTCACACTAAGTCAACCAAAAGAAAACACGTAAGTAATCACAACAGCAGCTTTGGTTGGTTGCAGAAAGTTCTGTCGCCAGTGCACTGATGAGGTTGCCAACAAGTGACCACTTCAGGGATAAGCAGCCAAGTGCTGTCTGATTAAACTGCAGCCAACTGAGTGATTCTCCACGTCTCCAGTTCATTTTTCCATAAGTGCTGTCAGATGTTGATGCTGGAGTTCTCCGAACCGCCTCTGCTGGGGGTGGCGTGCCGCTCTATTTTGCAAATCATTTTTTTTTCTCAAACTGTACTAAATTTAACCAGTCTAAGGGATTTTCCTCTTAACACAGAGTAGTGGAAATGTGCTTCAGAATGTAATCACGCCCAGCTCCACCTAAGAGCGTATCACGGATCTGAATCGCCAGCAACTCCTAGCTGCCACGGTCCTGCCAGCTGTGGGGTGGGCTGTCTGGAATAAGTCTGTGGTTCAGAATATAAGGTGGGGTAGGAGCCCAAAGCCTTAAGGGATTAAGGATGGAGTAAGAAATAGGAAGTAAGCCAGAAGGCAGGGGACCAGCGGATTAATTCTGTGGACGATACCTAATCCCTGGGCAAAGACAGCAAGAAGCCAGCCCAGTGCACGGTCTGACACAGACATGAACCAATTACCTGGTACAGCCCCCTCTTCTGTCTCCTGTGGGCAAAAGGTCCCCTTCTGGTGACACTGAGCACACATTAAACGGTCACTTCAAGGTCTCACCATCAAGTTCCCTGCCCACAAAAGAACACGGTTGGAAAGCAGGGCTGACAGAGATCCCTGAGCTGCTTTAAAAACGAAAAAACCACCGCCAAGGCCCTGGGCCTCTCTCCTCAAAAGTTAGATTGAATTGGTCTGAGGTGAAGCCCAGGTCAGGGCACTGAAAAAAATAGTTCTCTGGGTCATTCTTTTTCAGAGCATGAACATGTGGCTAGGTAGGCCAGTCTAGCCTGAGTTCTGCCTCAACCTCCTGGGGGTGCAGCAGGGCTGCAGGTGCCTGCCACGGGGCCTGGCTCCTGCTGATCTGATTCTGAAGCAGACATAATCGACAAACATCCCTCCTGAGCTGGCCCCAAGGTCCCCCAAGAGCCCACTCCTCCCGGACCCTCACACACACTAACAGAGGCTGGCCAAGCAGAAAGAGCAGCCGGCAGCGGAAGTGACCACACATGACTCCAGGCTTAGAATTCAAACTAATCCGAACTGTCCAAGAACAGTTTACATCCTAAAGCTCTTTAAGAAACCAGGAAGAAAAGTAAGGAATGGCTATGAACTCCAGTACGAGCTCTCTAAGAAAGGTGGAAAACAGAATCGTCTTTACCACTAATCTCCCTTTTATTCCTGAAGAAAAGGGGGTGATCTTCACTGCCCAGAAACTTGGAGATCACCAGAGTGGTACAAGGGGGACCGCCCTCCAGGTCTCCTGTGCGTCACTGTCCACCTATGCCAGTCAGGTCTCCTACTGGAGCAGCACCTCCGGCTCAGAAAGCCTGCCCCCGGGAAGCAGGAGCCCAAAGCCCTGCACAAAGCAGCCTTGAACTCCAACAGCCTTTAATGAGACGGCATGGAGGCCGGTGGATCTGGGGACAGAGAGGCCACGCCACTCCCCAGATTCTGAAACTAATAACATAGAAGAAAATCTGAAAGATAGATCCAATCCAAGAAACAGCAGGCTGCTGTCAGGAGATCTCCCCGACAATGCAAAGCCAGGGACTTCACAGCCCCCACAGCAGATACCTTCACAGCCTCACAGGCAGTGGGATCTTGGCGGAGACGCAAAATGCCTGCTGACATGTAGGTCTCCTGGGACAAAAATAAGAAAGAGGGTACTTGTAAAGATAGCAGTGGACAGGTGGCAAGAGGTGGCAGGCCACCCCAAGGAACATGAGTTCATATACGCCCAAACTGCAGAGGTACAGAGCAATCAATGTGCAGGAAAGCCTACTTATGACGGACATACTGCACGGCCTATGAAGAGATCTACATCCCCAGGAAATAAGAAGCACAAAGACCCCAACACTACTACCAACTCACCACTCATAATGGAGCTCAGCACGTGGCATGTGGTCATGAAAAGTGAGCGAATGGGTGAATGAAATGAATGCATGAGACGACGCCCAACGGTGACTGTCTGGTAGGGGGTGAGTGTAAGGCCGTGTCGTGGCTTGCACCTAGCTATCTCCCGAAAGCCGCATGTGGTCCTCAGGGGGGCTTTTCAAAGGTGCCTCCGTGTTGATTCCGTGATACTGAGGAGATAAAGACTGTGTGTTTTCTAAGTTAGTCCACTGACTGGTTTGACCCAGATCTGGGCATGGATAATGGGAAGGCCACCCTCGTGTAAAAGACATGAAGCCTGGATAGAACATAAGGGAGAGGAAAAGGACTGTTCTATGGTCACTTGCTGCCTGTAGCTCTCCTCACTGCTGCGCAGTCTGCTGCTCATCGTGAACTGTCTCTCTGCTGCAGCTTCCCTCTGCCGTGTCACGTGCCTTGGAGTCAGCCGACTGGGAGCTGAGACCTGGACAGGCTGTGAGCAAAATAAACCTTTCCACCTTTAACTTTGGGTGTCAGGTATTCAACAAGAAAAGTAACTAAAACAAGGGAGATCTGTCGGTGTGCACAGATGTTTACACAAACAAAAGCCCACCTTCTCCCTCCAGGTTTCCCATGAGTCACTGCTCACCTATGAGAAACACATGAAGCAGTGATTACGGGTAGCAAATAAGCGACTCTTTGCGGGAGGCCACTCATATGAACTGGGTGGCAAATTACTTTATCACTTGGCACCAGATTTTTTCAACAAATAAATAATTCATTAAAGGTGACTGTATTTAGTTTGCCCTCTTATTGCATCTGTCAGTAATGTGTGATTTCTTATCCTTCCTCCAAATAAGAACATAATATCGTATCACTGGCATTGTCATAAATTTTTGTTAAACTTTGAAATTCTCAAAAGCATTTCAATTAATTATGAAGTGACTTTTTGAAAACAATTCTTAAAAACTATTATTTGAGCAGCAGTCAAAAATGTATATAGAGTCTATTAAGAAACTTAATATTTTATTGGCAAGAGGCAGAGATTTGCAAATAGAAACAGACTGTGGTTCCCAAGTAAAGCTACAGAGTCAGCACACCAAATTCAATCAATTTTAATACCCTTTGTACTCTTCTAAGCTCAAACAGCCAACCAGAGGCAGCATGGCAATGATATGGTATGGCTATGAATCATGCTATTGATTTTCAATATCTTCTGTGCAGAAAATTAAATTATGCAAATGCATGCCTTTACGGATTCTTACCTTAATGTGAAACTGCATACTTGCTTATGTCAGCAACTTAATTACACAATTAAAAATGGAGTATGCTTATGAAAATATGTAGTTTCACTCTTCAGAAGCGACAATAAGTGTAAATCTGCCTGTGGTTATCATGTGAGTAACAGGATACAGCCTCCCGAGTACTTTCGCACTGAGCCTGTGGTTTCGGAGCTGAAGTCCTCTGTCAGAGCAGAGCTCAGGAGTCCTCCTCACAATGGATATGCACGTTACAGGGACAGAAGCTCAGACAGAGGAGCCCAACAATGCACACGGCGACATACTTGTCCCCAAAGACTCAACTCCAGTGTCACACTAACCACCACACAGGCCCTCATGCACACAGCGCACACACGACACACGGCCATGTACCCAAACCCAACAGGCTGGCAAACATGCCCGGGGGCATTTCCAAGATTTATATAACAGTGAAGGGGGGTTAGGAAGGAGGAATCCAGCCCTCTCCACCATGCAGGAGAACTGGACTCCCAATTCTGCCATGATAAAAGTAGAGATTTCCAAACCAGTCAATGACGCTTACATCTCGCTCAGCAGGAGGAATCTTGTATCAACCTGGCTGCTAGGCAGAGCCCTAAATGAGTGACAGGTACGTTCATCAAGGAGCGTTCATAAGCTCCCTCTCCTCTCAGAACTTCCACTTGGTCTATCTCATTTCCAGCCTGAAGCAAAAAAGATGAAAACGTTTCCCAAACCAGAGGCCCAATCCTTTCCTATGAAAATATCCTAAGACTTAACCTACCACTGAAGATATCTACGAAACTGTTTCCTATGTGCATGACTTAATTTCCCAGTGGTACCGGACACAGTTTAGAAGAATAAATGTTTTTATTCTGGGAATATAAAAGCAGACATGTACCTGGTCTGCCTCTTCTGTACCTTCACAAGGACTGAGAGATCAGCCCGCCCTCGCTGGGCCTCCCAGGAACTGTGCCTTGGGGGAATGACTAGAAGCTGTCGTAACTCTTCTGTGTTAATTTGCAGGCGAGCATTTTTCCTGCAATGAGCCCTGCTCCTCTGAAGGCCGCACTAAATAAAGTTCTCGACATGCATGTTTTTTTCTGTTTTACTGTCATACAGAAGCAAAGTTCACTGAGTTTGTATCACATTATTCAAGAATAAAGTCATTTTCTATGGATGCAGATATTATCTTCCAAAAGAGCAAATTGAGTGTGCCAAAATTTCAGAGTATTAAGTACTAGTTTTTAGCAAGGTGTGTCACTGACATATGCAAACATACCTGTGAGGGAGAACGGACATTTGAGATGCCCACCAATAAAGGAAGGAAGACGCCAAAGATTTAAAAAACTCTACTCTTCCACAATACCAGGCAATATCCCCATTGTGAACCAGCAATGTGTACTTGATCTCTGCTATGTTTTGGGCTCCCCAGGGAAAGGTGAGAAAGGTTATACAGCACAGCAAAGGTCATGATAAAGGTTATACAACACCAAAGCCAGAGGAAGTTGATGAGAACATCTTAAAGCACCTTCTAAAACATGGCTGCACAGCCTGAGCTCAAAGGAAAACAGTTCACTAACACATGGGCTATTTCCATTTTACTATACCACCCGCTTGATCTAGGTCATTCCAAAGAATGCAGAGCCAGGGAGAGTAGGTCAACTTCCACCAAAACTGAAAACATCAGAACAAAGGAATTCTGGTTCCAGAGAGCCCGGGGATGATGGATGGGTATCCGGCGCTCCAATAAGGAGTCCTAGTTCTGCCACGGCCACTGCCCAAAATAAGCCCACTAAAAATAAGGAGCAGACACTCTCATGTTCAAATGCAGAATATGGATTTTCAGAATGGCAGCTGAGCAGTTAAGCAAGCTGTTTATATCCATTATAACTGCTCATACAACAAACAAATTAAAGATCCCTCAAGGATGGAGAAATCTTCATCAAGAACAATTTTCTCTAAATTTTAAAGAGCATTGGAGAACATTAAATCCCACACAATAGTCTGAAATGAATGTATCTTTATCTTCCATGTGACTAAAATGGCCAAAAGTATCAAATTATAGTTAAAGATAATTCAATATTCTGATCAGCCTCTCATTTCCTTTGTGCTTGTATTTCAATTAATTGTAGCAAAATTTACTTGGTGAGTGTCCGAAAGAGAATCAAGAAGTACATTCTTTTGCAAGTACCAGATTACAAATGATCCCTGTGGTTGTTTGTGATAGTGAGCTAACCTCAAACACAAAAGATTATATTACAGTAGATTGCCTATTTTATCATATTCAAACATACCTATTGTGCCAACTACAAAAGAAAATTTTCTCATCAACCGAAATGATAAAGAGACCTAATATACAGCCTTGATTTTTTTAAGTAAAAAAAATTACTAAAACTTAAGAGGTACTTCAACAGAAAGAGAAATCGCACAGTAACGTTGTTTCATATAGGGCCAAAGAAACACAAAACACCTTAGTAAAAATGCAGTACCTCAGGAAGGGAAGTAAAGACAAGCGTTCCAGTGCTTATTTTACTCAATCACAGCCCCCCCACTCCAAAAGGCAGGTACCACTCAAGCCCCCAACCCTGTACTGGGGATCAAACTCAGGACCTTCCACTTGCGAGGCAGGCAAGACACTACTGAGTTCAATTCCCGGCTGTAGAAAAGAAGTAAAAAGAAACCAAAAGTCTATTATTCCACCATTAATTCTGTCATTGTTTAAATTTTTCAAAAGTTAAATAAAAAACACACACTTTCCAAAATGCTTGAGAAAAGATTCACTTAGAAAACTACTTCATAATGCAGGTCATTATGCACTTATGAAGAAAATCTGGTTGATACACAGATCACTCTTTCTTGGAGATATCCTCCTATAAAAGAAAAGATACCCTCCTACTGGCTGCAAATCCTTTACACTATCATACAGAAATAAAATAAACAATTCTTCCGTTCTGGTAGACTGGTGTTTTATTTTCTACTGCTTATGGCACCGGATACAGAGTCTCAGACATACAAAGAAAATGATCTACCACTACCTAGGCTGGTCTTTAACTTTCGATTCTCTTGCCTCAGCCTCCCTACTAGCTGGGATTATAGGTGGGGGCCCCATGCTCAGCTCATCTAGTTATTTTAATACTACCTGGTTCACAAAGAAGTTTCTTGATTCTATAACCATTCTCAGAAAATGAGGGCTACTGATACCACCAATGCATACTTGCAGTTTCACAACTGTGGTGTCTGTGTCTCTTTAAATCCATCATGGTCTTTAAAATGGCAAACCCCACCCAGAGACTGTGCCCCGGTGGGCACCATATGAAACACCGCAATCTGTGTAACTTGTGGCTCTGTGTGAGTATCTGTGTGGCGCACATTACCCTTAATTACGTGCCAGCATGAGGCCAGGAGAGCACTCCACAAGCAGGAGCCCTACTCTGTTCAGTGGGAGAAACGGACCTTCTCCCCAGAGGTCAGCAATACGCCACCCACACAGCCATCAGCTCTTCAGACGAGAGCCGTGAGGATGCAACTAGACTCCATTTCTCTGCATCTGGTCCAGTTTCATTCTTCTGACTGCTCAGTCTCCCTATGGCCATCTAGGTTTGCATGTATGACCCATCCAATCACAAGTTATTTATTAACCCATTACTACCTCGGAGGAAGCAATATTAAAACCTGATCAATGCAGAGGACCAATGATTCCCCCAATAATCACGACTCAGAAAAGCTGTTGCAGTCGAGATTTAAATGGCGCCCCAAGTGTCGTGCATTGAGAATGAGGCTTTCGGAAGGTGCCTGGACCTTCGTCCCAGCCTTTCCCTTTTGCCTCATGGCTGCACTGATGAACCGCTTTCTGCAATGAGGCCAACATGGACTGAGGTCCTGCCACCTCGAGTCGGGGAAACCTCTCCTCCTTCACACTGCTGGCTGGGTAGCTTGTCCCTGTGCTGGGAAACGACCAACAGAGTGCACCGCATGCCACACAGCCCAGCCACTTGTTACTCTCGAAACTGCAGCCGGCACTACTCTACCCACCGTATTCTTTCGGGGCTGCTGGGCTGGAATCCAGGCCTCACACTTCAGCCCCTCACCACTGTTACTCACAAAGTTGAACGCTGACATCACAAAGTCTGTTAACAGCTATTCCTACTGTTCAAAAGCAAATAAACATCAGGAGTTTCTACATGAGTCTCAGAAAAATAAAAAATGAAAGCAACTCATAAGAAGGAAGGTACCTGGTGTCTCTTCCTACCACTGTTGGCTAATGTACAAGATACAAGCTTACATCTAAGAGTATGCACAAAAAGTGTAGAATAATTTTCAGAACTTGAGACTCACCAATTACAACTAGAAAAGTATTTATTTTCTATAAACAGGAAAGTCAGTTCTATGCCAAATACAAATAAATACACTCCTACAACATAAGGTAAAGAGACAAATAATTAAGTGATATAGTCGTTAACAAATTATCTTCACTAGCATTCTTTTATTTAAACTGTTTGTGTTTTTTCCAGGACAAATAAACTTAGTAACACAGGCCTTTTATGTAGTCGAGTCATATACAATATACATTGCACGTGAAAGACTAAACTTAAGTCCACATTTTCCATGGAACAAAGAGTAGACAAAGAAGGAAGACAAGGTGGTCTATGCTGGTAATTACAACAGTTTGGAAGGCTGAGGCACGAGGATCATAACTTAGACCCGAGCCTGAAAACTCAGAACTTAACAAGACTGGTCTCAAAGTGAAAGAAAAAAAAAAGTCCTGGGAAGGTAGCTCAATGCAAAGGCTTGGAGATCAGTCTCCACAGTAAAACCAATCAACTTACATGTGCTTGGGCACTGATGCGAGAACCTTGGTAGATCCAGTTTAGCCACAACCTCTAAAAAAACACACCAGCAGCAAAGAGACAGTCAAGAGGCACACAAGTGCCATGAATGTGAATGTGACCCACGTATTAAAAACCAAAACCTCAAATTCACGCATTCCGGGCATTTTGAGGTGGTTCCTTGGGAAAGTAACTGGGCAATATGTGCATCGTGTGATTAGACAAATCCCTGTTGTGGTACAACACACCAAGCAGCATTCGCGGTGGTACAACACACCAAGCCAGCGCCACATTCTTGGTCTTTGCACCCCTAAAAAGAGTAGCACAATAAACTTCTATTCTCTTCAATTACCCACTCTGTGGCATTCACTTATAGCAACAGAACACAGACTGACACAGTCACCCTCACAATAACAGGAGTGGACAATGCATGTGAGACTGTAAGCACAAACCTATACCCTGCATTTGGGCAAGGACAGAGGGTGCTCCAACCGTAACACCTCTTGGCTCAAAGCAGTGTGGGACACCTGGTTCCATAACATTCCTTCCAAGTACTCAGACTCCACGGCCAGGCTGGAGACACCCTGAAAGCCTTGGCTCAGGGGGGAAAAAAAGGGGCCAGGGATTTAGCTCAGTGGTTCCAGCACCTGCCTTGCAAGTGCCAGGGCCCAGGATTCGATCCCCAGTAACCACGTACAACAATACTCAAGACTCACACCCACCAGCAAGTAGAACCACATACCACAGTGCTGGGCATGGTAGCTCACACCTGTAATCCCAGCACTCGGGAGGCTGAGGCTGGAGGACTGCTGTGAGTTCAAGGCTGAGCTCAGGGCCAGCCTGATCTACAAAAGCAATACCCTGTCTCAAAATTTTAAAAAAAAAGAAGCCTTGGCACAAGGAACCTGTAGCTGCAGCTAGGACTTTGTATTCCTCATCAGCACAATAGTCTGTCCTTATACTCACGATGTGTGTAAGCAGTTCCTAGCTCCTTTTACTTCAAAGAAGAGACTCTATAGGCAGCTGGGTGAGATCTGGATTAGTATTCAGTCTCTCCAGAGCAGGATGCAACTTTATCAGAACACTCAGTAACACACTTCAGATCATCCTGCCCTCCTGGAGCTTAACTTGCAATGTGCAATCACACAAACGTTGGTCATTTATGGAGATCCCACATAAGGTCAGAGCCAAGAAGGCAGCGTAGTACAACGGTCCTGGGCTCAATCCCTAGCACACCAAAACAGGGAGCAGGACAGGGGCCAAAAGAAAACAGAAAAGAAAAGAAAGGGTAGAAGAAGTACACAGGGAGGAATACATTTGAGGGCAGGGCGGGCAGCTGCGGGCGCTGGCAGGTAGCACTCAGGACTGGAGAGAAGCACTCGCTGGGGGCGGAACCAGCACAGGTGAGAGAGACATGGGGGCCAGGCTGGTGGAAGAGTGCGAGCTGGCACGATACAAGGGCACCCTGGACAGGAAGAGGGGCAGGTTCCCACAAGACCTGCAAGGAGACCAGGAAGGCCACAAAGCGCTTTAACAAGGCAGCGAAAGTGGGCCACTATCTGATATCTTTTCCTACAGTTGTACCGAATTTCAACAGTTTTTAGGATAATTACTTTGTACTACCACTGCTGTAACTTGAGAACAGCTCCACCAAGGCATGCTTTTACGAGATGACTGGGACGCTCAATGGATATACTGGAGGAAGGCAGGCAAGAGTCAAGAGTGCTCGTCACCTTGGCAGGGTCAGAACCAACCACCTACGAAGGCTATGCTTGCGCCTGAGCACGGGCTGGGACAGGTCCTAGCTGCAAACTTTCGGGCAGCGCGCAGCCACCATGTACATCCGCCTGGTAAAATGCACAGTCCGTTGGTCTTTAGCTCCCTTTGGTATTGCTTTCTATGAACTTCACCTTTGCCCGTCACTACCTGCGTCAAGAGTGGTCAAGGAAGAAACTGCTTATACAGCACTTTTTTAAAAAGCAGCTGCTGCTGACAGTCAGTGCCAGTACAACAAATACAAAAGAAGGAGGGTAAAAGGAAACACGAGCACTGCACTTTCTCTTAAGAGCTTTATAGGGCGATACCCTCAATATCATGCAAGAAAAAAGGGGGGCCTCTGGTGGAGAGTATACAGCACTCTGGGGTGGGTTTTAGAGACTCTTCGGGGAATTTTTCAAACCTTTTTACTATGCATGGGAACACGGCCTTAACCCCAGAGCTCTGTCTCACACAGAAACTCTAGAAAACTCTTCTACAAGGTTATGTGAGCAACAGAAAGCAAGTCCAATGAATCTGAGGCAATTGTCTCTGAAAAATAATAAATATTATATGTTTAGTAGCTGTTCAAGATTGTCTATACTCATGTGAATACATCCGGGGAGAAACACGACATGTGGTTGGTAGGGAATAAACTAAACAGACTGCCTTCCCCCTCGTTCCAAGGACTATCACTCCTTCTTGAAACCCTGATACACAGGCTACTCACTGGCTTTCGCTGAATCAGTATAAACCCATTCCTGGCATTTGTTCAGAAGAATAGTAATAAGCCAAGGAATCGGGTTAGCATTGCCCAGGCAACCTCCTTAATGCTGCCACTCAGACCATCCTGGCGCTACAAGTCCATTTTTATCATCTCTGTTCTTCTTAGGTGTTAGATTTTCTTTCTTTCTAACAATCCTGAGCTTTGCTTTATTCTCTCCTCAATTGCAGAAAGAAATCATCACAAGAAACATCTTGCATGTTGCTTGCCTGAAGAGGAGCTATTAACTTGAAATAACACAATACAAGTCCTAAGGAAAATAATTTAAGAGGCCTATTACAATGTTAAATAAAATGATTTAATTAAAAAATCCTAACCACATGAAAATTTTCACCAGATCACATCAAGATGGCTGAAGCACTTATCTCTAAGTCTGTTTAAATAGCTATAAAAGCAATTTCTTAAGCAATTATAGGGAAAAAATTTTTCTCCTTTTTTAGAAGC